>OW804096.1:142786423-142986423 GCA_942159475.1 Sthenelais limicola | reverse complement strand
TCACCAACTACTCGAGCCACCTGAGTCAAAAGCTTCAGACAGACCACTCTAACAAGGAATGTTTAGTGTCTGCGATCCTCACCCAACCCGCAGTGGCGTGCCGAGCATTCTTGAGCATAGCTCATAATTTTAACACCAGATGGGGACACCGCATAGGCCGTGAAGCTGCGAGTGTAGACTTTTGGACTGGTTCCAAGCTCGCTCACAAATGGCTACACATCACTCTAAAATGATTTTAGTGTCAATCTGAGGTGAGGAGGTCCTTGAGATGAAAGGAAAATTGGTCACATTGCATCACCTGCATAACAATATAGCCATCAGGCCACCAAACAATGTATAATCCAACATTAGAATAGGTTTGGAAAGATCCAGGGTCACTTACAAAGTCAACTTTCTTTTTTTTTGGTTTTTGAAAAGGTTTTATTCAAACATATCCTGCCATCGTGGCTCTTACATTTCTAAGACAACAAGTATGCAGTGTCCCTTATTTTTATTGTTTTTTTGTTTTTTCTATCATTTTCTCTCTCTTCACAAAAAGGTGGATCAGTAACACAAGTGCTCTACTCTTAACAATAACATATCCTGGGTAAGACCTTAAAGTGCCTTTCTGTCTCTTTTTCTCTGTCTCTCTCTCCCTTCTTCTCTATCTCTATTTCCTGGGTATGATCATGAACTGCCTCCCTCTCAGCTCTCCCACCCTTGATATAACACTTAAAAGTGTTGATAAGGGCGTAAAGCAACCACTCTCACTCACTCACTCTTAACAATGCGCAGTCGCCTAGCAGCTATTAACAAATGGGGGTTTTCACCCTTATACTGATGACAAACATCTGATTTCTTCTATCATTTTACGCCAGGAGATTGTTTTCTTTTTCTCCACACCTTGTACTGTGTTGTTATACTCTAAAATTCTTTCCATTATTCCAAAAACATTCTGACGGGATTTTGTACGGGCAGAGAGCTTCGGTTGGGGGCATGTGTCCGTTTTGACCCCCAACTTCGGCCGGCCGCATTGTCGAACAATACATAGTATTCACATGACGTCACCCCAGTCAGCGGCTCTCCTCACTGGCAGCCATAATGTGTGGCAGCATAGATAGCGAGAGACACTAGATTGACAGGATTTCCCGTTTCAAATGTTTGCTAATGGCAATTATACTTATTATTCCATCATGACACACTCCAAAATGACCATATAACCTATCAGCATACTTTATATAACATTCTCTAAAACTTTCGGAGGTGAAAACTGCATTTTTGAGGCTTGGAGCACTCATGTCCAGCTAAAGTTGACCCACATTATGGCAAGCCGCGGCGAGCGCCGTGACGTCAGTGAATACTATGTATATAGAAAGAGTCTAGGTAGGCTCAAAGTTAAGAGAGTCCCTCAAAACTGAGGTAAGGCTTCTCGCTCCAAACCGCAAAATGACATTAGAGTACCATCAGAACGCCTAGTCCAGGTATATTAAAGCCATTAGCGCAGTAGGCGTCCACTCACTCCACCATTTTTATCTGATCGGCAGCCTGAAGACTGAGCACCAAGTCTATCATGTAATACCATCCCCAAGTCTCCTGGGTAAGACCTTAAAGGGCCTTTCTGTCTCTTTTCTCTGTCTCTCTCTCCCTTCTTATCTATCTCTATTTCCTGGGTATGATCAGCTCAGCTCTCCTGCCCTTGATATAACACTTAAATGTGTTAATAAGGGCGTAAAGCAACCAATCTCACTCACTCACCCAAGTCTCCTTACTTCATAACCTAATGGGGAAGATATTTCGAAATATAAAACAGATCGAGCTATCCTACATATATGGCCCAAGTGGCAAATATTATTTCTGTGAAAAAACTGTGAACATTTATGTATTGGCATTTTTTTGGAATCAGTATTCGAGAGTAGTGTCTAGATTCGGTATATGGGTTAGATTTTCAGAAAATGTACAATTGGCAGCTGTACACATTCTGTAAATTCTGCTAAATTAGTCTGCAATTTGATCAATACTAGGTAACTCTGAGTATATTCGGCATTGCATTGATTCTAGCAATCGGTTTGGTTAGGTTGAACCGTATTTTGATCTTTACCGTATTTTCGTGTAAAATTTCGGTTATTTGAGAGGATTGGTGGAGACCAATTGTACATTTTCTGAAGATCTGACCCATATGGTCCATGCCCACAAGTTTTTTTTACCGACCTGAAATCTTTCTCTCGAGGCCTAGCGGCCTCTCAAGAGATCCTCAAAGGTTAGAAATAAAAGGTGGATTCCAACTATGTTAACATTTAGGAAATCTAAAAAGCAGTTCTATATTTTTATGTTTGATCTCTGCTTTTCTAGGCGGGTAATTACTAGCAAAGTAACTAAATAAATTCCATAGGATGTGGTAAGAAACGCAAGAATATATATTAATGCACTGTCTTGAATTTTGGTGCATATAATTTTCACTCCCAAGTTAGAAAACTATATTGGTGCAGTGTTATGGAATAAACTACCTTCAGAAATTCGTAAAAAATCGTGGTCAGACATAAAAAATACCTGAAGATGAATAATGACTGGTATTTATGAAATGTGATACACCACCAGTATGGTTGTCGAAAAGAAAATTGTATATTTATTTCTAACGTGAGCTATGTACATTTTACTGATCGAGTAGCACAATGTTTGATGTTCTGAGGAAAAAATCCAAAAAAATTGAAGCGTTTATTTGTGTACATACTGATATTGTGATCAAAGAAACAAAATGAACAACTTAATATCAAGTTCAACTTGCTGATTAAATGTATTAAATTAGTAAAGAGGTAAAGAAAACTCTGTATAATCAGGTTTATTTGGAATCTATGAGATCATGTTATGAAAAAAAAATCCAATAAAATTTCATTAAAAAATAATACGACCAAAAGCACCAAAAACCATCCCTACAAAGAGATTTTGTGGATAAAACACTTGGAAAAATACCAATTTTGCAACATAGGACTCATTTTTCTGAAACAAAACACATCAGATATCTCAGGATAGAGCCTCTAACACTGGTAGAAAAGTGGCCAGCTCCCTACCCGGCCCCCACACATTGGAACATGATATGGTTACCTGTATAACTATATAGAGACAAAATTGACTCCTGGCTGTGTGAGAGGTGGTTATCTCCCGCGGGCGTACTAATTTCGTAAGGGTGCGTAGCACCCGACGAAATTAGGTAGCCCAAGGGAGATAACCAACTCCCACACAGCCAGAAGTCTATTTTGTATTTATTATACCTCCCTCGATGTTTTTGTGTAAAAAAATAGTGAAAATTCGATGGAAATAAGTGTCAGACAACAAACTCTCCTTGCCACTTGTTTTGTTTACCCTCTCACTTAGCTTCACTTCCGGTCCACCTCACTCATTTTCGGGACTATTTTTCTATTTAAATACACAATAAATTCGGAATTTTACAGTTGTCATCATTAAAATTATTATTATATCATTACATACCATGTATTACAAGTCTTTTTTCCGCGAAAATAATTATTTAAATAAAGAAAATAAGGAAGCGAACATGGGACTATTTTTTCAACAAAAATTCCGCCAGAGGGCAATATGATATGTAAATACCGCCCAGAGGGTAACACGGTTTTCCAATGCTGTAGCCTATGGCGTACCATACCATCCCTCCCAGAGGTATAATAATAGCTTATATCTTATTACTCAGGTCACACCACTGTTGTGCTTGATCCCTCTCCTCTACAGATGTCTACATTTTCTTTCACATTAGTTATTATACCTGCCTTATATTACCTATATGATATATATATTGTAGGTCCACACCCACAGATCAGATAAGAAAGGTAGGTCAGCTTACTTCACTAATCAGTTTCCTGTCATAGAACTCGCCGTGTTAATGGGAATATAATGACATTTTGCTGTCTTAATGTAATATAATAGCACTTTGTGGTTTGAGCCGAGAGGCTTTACTTTCGTGAGAAGGGACTTTCTCAACTTTGGGCCTAGACGGAGTGGGACTCAGTTGTGACCCGAAGGTGTCGCCCCAGTCTCTCTATTTCAGAGAATGGATACATGCTGAAAACGGCGCCCAAACCCCTTTTTACCGTCAACTCTAAGAGTGGTTTTCCACACATAGAGAGAATGGAACTCGCCTGCAATAATCGAAAATTTATTGGACGAGGCATAAGCACTCTGCCTTCGGCATTGTGCTTATGGGGACAAATCTCGTCCAATAATTTTCTTATTATTGCTAGTGCGCTCCATTCTATATTTATTATATGGGTATAAAATTTGGTGTGTAATCACAAATGTATCATGTGTAAATCTGAAAAAAGTAGCCGACTTGGTGACAAAGTAGTTCATATAGTACGCGTACTATATGAATATTTTTATTGTACCCCACTTATTGCACCTCTCAAGAGGGATGCACGTGTATACATGATAAAATGGTATATAGTGCAATGGACCTATTGTACCCTGTATATGCCTTATTTCAATTCCTTTATCAATTGTCCTGATGATGAGCTTTTAAACATACAAAAAAAAGATAAAAAAAAAGAAATAAACTACAATTGGAAGTTGATTCTGTCAAATGAAAACTGGCGCCAGTGAGCGATAATACGTGAAACCACGGCCACAAAGGATAGGGGACGGGCTGTGTGAGTTAGAGTTTTGGTAAAACTCCACAGATGTCTATAAAACCTTTTCCAAAGCCAATTATCATCTTGAACTTTTGGGTATACACAGTCTAGGCTTAAGGTTTTGAGAGCCCCTTCAGGCTGAGGGAAAGCTTATAAATCCAAGCAGCAAAATTCCATTATAATCCCATTAAGACGCCTACTCCTGGACCAGAAAAGCCATTTAAGCAGTAGGCGTCCAATCACTGACATACTATTGTTATATGATCTGAGAGGCTGAACGTCTTGCTCTTAGCTGGTATTTGCTCAGTAGTATGGCAGAGAGGAGTGGCAAGTTCCTCACTGAGGAGGCAGGGAAGACAATAGCAGTATACATAGTATTCACTGACGTCACGGCGCTCGCCGTGGCTTGCCATAATGTGGGTCAACTTTAGCTGGACATGAGTGCTCCAAGCCTAAAAAATGCAGTTTTCACCTCCGAAAGTTTTAGAGAATGTTATATAAAGCATGCTGATGCTGATGCTTTTAGTGTGTCATTGAAAAAATGCGGGCCATTCTTTGTAATAATTCAGGGACAGCAGTTGGGCGAGAAATTAATCAACGCAACACACAGAGATGTATGCTTCAAATCAGTACAATCCTTAGAAGAGGTCGAACTAACGCTGATGTTTATTCCTATACTAGACAGATTAGAACAAATACACTGGTCCTGCGCTGATTGGCTTAGGTCTCGTTGGACCAATTAATCGACAGGTTAGATTAGAGATCCAATCAGCCACAGGATAACAATGACAGACAAATTATTAAAACGAGGCTCAGAGTGACCACTGCCACTCTGACCAATCTCTTTGGGTGGTGACCAGGTCACGGGGTTATCTCCCCTCCCCTCTCCCTCCCACTCTTTAATCAGTATTCCCCCCTCCCCTGACCTGGCGGTCAGCCCCTCCCCTCCCTTCCCATGTGATCGACTTTGAGATAACGGTCAGACCTGGACCTCACCTGTACCTTTGGACTTTGGAATGATAAGAAATCCGCGAGTGTTGTGGCGGTAAGAAAGTGTAGGTAGCCTTCTGGCCGGTAGGGGCATGACGAATTTGTGGCTGAATGAGACAACTTTAACTCACAAATTAGACAATTTATGCTTGTCAATTTTACATCATGATGGAATAATAAGTATAATTGACATTAGCAAACATTCGAAACGGGAAATCCTGTCGATCTAGTGTCTCCCGCTATCTATGCAGCCACACATTATGGCTGCCAGTGAGGATAACTGCTGACTGGGGTGACGTCATGTGAATACTATGTATACATACCTGTAGGTTAGATTTACCAGTCCCCCCTACCTAGAAAAACCTTTTCAGCCAGATTAACCGGAAACACACCTGGTTTTTTTAAAACATGACTTTAATCAGCCTGTCAACAAAGCTCTCCACCCCTCCAGCAATGTACATCTAGATTTACATAGCTCGCTTCTTGCTGTTAAAAATAGATTTTGATTAAAATCCTTCATCGCTGGGGGTAGGGGGTATGTATGTGATACCAAACAATCACATCATCTAACGTCATGGATAAAATTAACACAAGATGTTAAGAAAGACATTGGACTATCCCTCTATAAGGGAAAATATAAGTAGAGACATTTTCAATTCTTCAAGATTTTCAATTTTTTTAGTTTTATTATCAATGTTTTGTTTAAGGGCTACCAGGAAGATCTCCTTAGGAGAGGGAGCAATGACCCTATTCTTTATTGTCATTATGTACATGTATATACTGAATAAAAGTTGTATAATAATAATAATATTATATTTTCGCAAACTACCCGGCAAAATGATTAAATCGCCATGAACACCTCTGGATGCTATAATATTTGTATTTGTATTTCTTTATTGAAAGCATTTTATCAATAGGGGAGTTGCATGTGCCACTGCGCATGTCTATTGCAGTGCATTCTGGGATGCATTCTGTTGAAATCTGACGTACAAATATTTGGGAAATTTTTATCAAAAATTGCAAGCAATATTTTACCAATATCATAACTTTATAAATGATCTATGAAAACCAAATGCATGATGGGAAAGATGGGAACATGTGTTATGGAAACATGCATAACACATGGATATTGACAAAAGAGCATAGATAAATAGTCCATGTTGAACATGGCATGTTTTCTGTAGAGTTTACACTGTACCATTAGTCCCATAATTCCATGCGAATCAGGATTCAAAATGGCGGCTATGCAACTCCCCTATTACATGATAATTATTCTCAGCAGAAACATTTAACAGACACATTTCTCATTATGTTTTAAAGATCTATGTGTCAGTTTTTACTCAGATTTTCACAGGTTGCATTTAAATCTGCATTGAGTTTTAACCATATGTGATGTGTTTCAGGAAAATGAGTCATAAGTCGTCAAAAATAAATTTTGAGTTATCATTATATTTGAAAAGATGAGATCAAGCCGATTCCAATGATAGCGAACAGTCTAATAATCTAGTAAGTATTTCTAAATTTTAAGTTTGATATTTTCGTTTTTGAAAAAGAAGTTTCCAATATTTCTGGGGTCAATAAACAGTAAAGTAACTGAATGTAGTTCTTATGAGGACCTTTAAAACGAAAAGATATATTACATAGATTGTCCTGAAATTTGATACATTGATTGATATAGCTATAAGTAATAATTCCACCAAAATCAGAACATTCCAATAATGTAATCTTGTGGAAAAAACACTTTGAAAAATATCAATTTTGCGACTTGTGACTCATTTTCCTGAAACACATCACATATTTCTTTTGTTTCACCGTTCATATGGAAACACACCTGTTATTTTGTTTGGCCTGAAGGCTTTAACCTGTAATATAACCCATGTCCCAGTCATACCTTGGTACCTAATTTAAAATTAATTCGTATAATTCACTGTTACTCTACATATTATTATTAATCAATTATTACAAGTGGATCTTATTACTTCCTATTATATATCTCGTGCTCTACAATCTTGTTATATATCTTTATACTTTCGTTCTTTCATCCATTCGGTGTGACAATTTCACAGCCAAATTATTATTAACTTATTATTAACTAACAGTTACTGGTATAACTTACCTGAAGGCATGACGTGGGACGGTTCTACCACAGGGGCAAGGGTCACTGACGGTCCGAGTTAGTGGGATCCTTCCCTTGTGAAGTAATCTACCCTTTAGACCCCCTCCCTCCCCCACCCCCTCCCCCATCATAGACCCCAGCGAACTCTCACTGCTAATTGTTCTTAACATCTTGGTAATTATATATTCCAAAAGGTTTTTTTGGTCTTTTTATCTCCTGTCTTCCTATCTCTCGTTTCTTCTCTTTCTCTCTTTTTCTGTGTCTCGTTCTCTCTCCCTCTCTCTTTCTCTCGCTCTCTCTCTTTTTTTCTCTGTCTCTGTCTCTGGCTCTCTCTCTCTCTTTCTCTCGCTCTCTAGCTCTCTCTCCCTCTTTCTGTCCTCTTTCCCTATCTATCTGTCTGTCCTGTCCTCGAACCACTCGTTTACTGACCTTCTCACTCTCCACCTCACCCTCTCACCTTTCATTCAGATTCGTTCATTTGGGTCAGACGTTCAGAAAATGCACAATCTACAGTTCTACACATCTCTCAAATTCTGCTAAATTAGGGTGAAAATTGATAAATACTAGGTATATCTGAGTACATTCTGTATTGTATTTATTCAATAGATCTGTCTGGTTGTGTTGAACTGTATTTTGAACCTGATTTTTTTCTTAAATGTGGGTTATTTAAGAGGATTGGTGAAGGCTAATTGTACATTTTCTGACGAACTACTCCTTCTATTCTTTCTATATCTTCCCCCTCTCTCTGTCCCCCCTTATTTTCGTTCGTTCTTTCTGACTCTCCCTGTCTATGTGTACTCCTCAAGCAGAATTAGCTCCCTTGACTTTCCTCTTCTTATCGTATTTTCTCTTCATTTTTACTCATTCTCTATTTCTTTCTGGCTTTTCTTTGTTCCTCAGTGGTTCGCTTTCTGTTCCTTTGTGTTTCCGGACCTCACCCTCCTATACCTACTTCTGTGTGTCTCTCCTCAGTTAAATAACTCATCATGTATCATCTTCCTCTGTCTGTTCTTTATCCTTTTGTTTTCTTTACTCGCCAATTATCTTTGTCTAGTGCTCTCTATTTCTCTCTGTCTCTATTTCTCTATATATTTCACTCTCTCTCTATTTTACACACTCTCTCTCTCTCTCTCTCTGTTCCCCTCCCCTCTGTATTTGTATGTATGTAACAACTTTATTCCTAGTCATATAGTCACATTGAAGAAGGGACAAAGAATGGTACATTTCCAATGCAAAAACTCTCTGTGTAAACACAGATCTTCCCTGTAGTCTCCCGGATGTTATTTCACTCTCTATATCTCTCCATTGTACGTGTATTCTCTCTCTTCATTCCCTCTCTCTCTCTTTTACTCCTTCTCTCTCTCTCTCCCTCTCTCTCTCTCCCTCTCTCTCCCACCCTCTCTCTCTATTTTACTCACTCTCACTCTATCATACTTTTCTCTCTCTCTATTTTACAATCCCTCCATTTCACTATATCTCTATAATATTCTCGCTCTTTCTCTCTATCTATCTCTACCTGACTATTTCATTCTCTCTCAATGTCTCTCTTTTTTACTATTATACTCTCTCGCTCTCTCTCTCCTCTCACTCTCTCTCGTTCTCTCTCTCTCCCTGTCTCTCTCTCCTTCTCTCCCTCTCACTCTCTCTCTCCCTGTCTCCCTGTCTCCCTCTGCCCCTGTCTCCCCTCTCGCTGTCTCTCCCTGTCTCTCTCTCTCCCTGTCTCTGTCTCCAATATCTCTCTCCCTGTCTCTCTCTCTCGCCTCTCTCACCCTCTCTCTCCCTCTCTCTCCTCCCTCCCACCCAGTCTCTCTCTCTCTCTCTCTCTCTCTCTCTTGATTTTGCTCTCTCTCTCCTTTGCTCTCCTCCTCTCTGCAACCACAGTTACGATATCACTCAACCGGTAGATTGAGAAGACTTACAATTCATAGCTTCAGATGTGTATGTTGCACATATACACATGTCCTCTTTATCATCCCAGCAAATCTCTCATGTGCACTGTATCCACTGTTAAACCCCTCTCCACTTCTACCATCCTCCTCCACCTAAAGACATTGTCAAATCTCCCTTCATATCCTAATGTCATATATATCGAACAATATAAGGCTGAGATCGTATACAAGGAAGCAGTTGGTGTCATTACAATGACACAATCCTATATAACCAGATGGTATCATAGTTCCATAATGCAGGCCTATGTAAGAATGTATATCAGTAGCACTGTGAGTGGATATGTGTGTGTCCTTAATCCGTTAATCCCTATGGTATATATGTGGATTAACACCTGAAGGAAGACCGATACTGGATAGGACGGTGGTTGGGACTACTCTAAGGACATTTCCTCCAGTACCTGACAGAATGGGTCACATATGTGGGTCAGATTTTCAGAAAATGTACAAGTGGCAGCTGTACACGTTTAGGGAATTCAGCAAAACTAGGCTGGGAAATGAAGAATACCGGGTATATCTGTGTATATTTGGGATCGCGTTGATTAAAAGTATCAGTTCTGTTATGTTAAACTGCATTTTGAAGCTTATTTCTGTCTGAAATGTGGGTTATTTGAGAGGATTGGTGAGAGTGAATTGTACATTTTTTGGAAAATCTGACTCTTATGTATAGACCAAATGTCCCACCACCTCCTCACCTAGTCACAGGTGACGTATAGAGAATGCGTGACGTCTGCGTGACGTCTGGCTAACTAGCATGTCATGTCCATGCACCGTCTATAGATCGCTTCAACACAAATGTCCACATTTTAGAGCTTTTTCATCATCGTTATTTCAAACACGGATCACATACTGTTACGCAATAGCTGACCAGTGGGTAGGAATAACTCAACCCTTCCCGACTCGACCACTGGCCTCTGTGCAAGCAGGTTGTTTCTGCTTTTCTCTTTACATTAAGGAAACATAACTTTTAAATGTGTCCAGTGACTTTCATAATCTGAGCATTATTTTTGATTGGATCCTTTATCCATAAAGGTAATTAATTGGTCCAGTCAGGATAAGCCAATCAGCCCAGCTACTTGGTTTGGTTCTGGCTTTGAAACATACATCTCTGTGTGTTGCGTTCTTTTTCGCATTTCTCGCCCAAATGCTGACCCTAAATAACTATCGGAGAATGACCCTGAATTCTTCAATGTATCTATAGCATATTATGAGGACACTATGTACTTTAGGAATATTTAAATCACAAATTATGTTTTGTGTTCCTATTTAATGCCTGGATCTCTACCCAAAATAGCATCTCAAACACCTGTCTATCTATAGGTCAAAACATGAGAATGTAACCAGATATTGATAAATTGATAAATACCACTAGACGTAAAATCTGATACAGGAGATAGTTAGGGCAAGTGGGGAAAACTGTTGAAGGTTGACTTAACGTGTACACCTCATAAAGAATAACTCATATGTGATGTGTTTCAGGAAAATGAATCATAAGTCGCAAAAAAATGATTTTGTAATATCATCGTATTTAAAAAGATGAGATCAAGCCGATTCCAATAGTAGTAAACAGTAGGACATCTAATAAGTGTTTCTATATTTTAAGATTGATATTTCTATTTTTGAAAGGTTTGCCATATTTCTGGGTGGGCAATATTATGATCATGCTTTCATTAACAACAAAGCTAAGTAGATCTACCTCAGTTGTATCACTTCTGTTTTGCTCAACTATTTGCTTGTTTGTGGTGGGGTACGTTTACCTTACTCCGATAGGTGATCTTAAAGATTTAGAGTAATACTTTTCACTTCGGAGAATATATAGGGAATTTATATGTGATGTGTTTTCGGCAAATGAGTCACAAGTCGCAAAAAATGGATTTTGAGATATTATCGTATCTGAAAAGATAAGATCAAGCCGATTCCAATGATAGTCAACATTAAGGACATCTAAGTGTTTCCATATTTTGTGTTTGATGATTTTATTTTTGAAAAATGTTTGCAATATTTTATGGGTGGGCAATTACCAGTTAAGTAGCTAAATATACTCCATATGATGACCTTTAAAACGCAAGGATATAATCAATACACTGTCTTGAAATTAGATAAATTAATTCATATGACCTGTAAGACACTCCAAAAATCAGAACACCCCAACAAAGAGATCTTGTAAATAAATCTCATAAAGCTTTAATTTTATTAAACCTGAAATATATTTGTATTGTACATTGAATCTGAATGATAATTTTGTATTGTTTTTGACTTGAATCTGTGAGAATATCACTGTACCACCGAAACCAGCTCAATAAAATTTCTTTAAAAAAAGTCACTTTGGAAAATATCATTTTTGCGAATTGTGACTCATTTTCCCAAAACACATCACATGTGTCCATGTGTTGAGGCCTACTTCTATAGGAGAGAAAGGACAAAGCCTTAGCATGTTATGCTTGCTCGGTAATCGCCAGGAAAGAGTGACCACGATCGATTATTGCACAGATATAAAGTGTTTAATTATGTTACATTTTAAACAGACATGTTGTGCTAACTAGACTCATGATATTTTTATGATATGAGTGAAATCGCCAGAAAATGTACAATTCACCGTCACCAATTCTCTCAAATAACCCAAATTTAAAACAAAAATCAGGTTCAAATACATTTCAACATAAACAAACACACTGTTTGAAACAAGGCAATACAAAATATACTCAGATATACCTAGTGTTGACGATTTCTCAGTCTAATTTCGCAGAATTTACCAAATTTGTTGTTCTGCCAATTGTACATTTCCGAAAATCTGATCCATATTTTGGGTAGCAACACCATTTGTTCTGATTTATTTCAAAATGTTATGCAATGTTTGTTACTCATCAAATTGTACGGAGACTATGGGTCAGATTTTCAGAAAATGTACAATTGGCAGCTGTACACATTTAGTAAATTCTGCTAAATTAAGCTGCAATTCTATGTGTGTAGAGACGTATCAATTCATCTGTTGATTATCATTATTGAGTTGCTGCTAGATGGGTCAGATTTCCAGAAAATGCACAATCTACAGTTCTACACATCTATCAAATTCTGCTAATTTAGAGTGAAAATTGATAAATACTAGGTATATCTGAGTATATTCTGTATTGTATTCATTGAATAAATCTGTCTGGTTATGTTGAACTGTATTTTGAACCTGATTTTCCTCTTAAATGTGGTTTATTTGAGAGGATCGGTGAAGGTCAATTGTACATTTTCTGAGGACTTGACCCTAAGAAGCCAGGATCCCAGTGTATATACTTTATTTTATATTTGAAATGTTATCATTAAATAAAAGTATGTTTATATCGGTTTGTGCATGTTAAGTACAAAATACTATAATTATGATAGAACGAACTTGAACGAATCCAGAGATTGAAGAAGGAGAAAAGTGAAAGAAAAAAAGAGGAATGGGGGAGAGAGATGGACATAAGAGAGAAAAAGAGGAGAGAGACTGAGAGATATGAGAAGGATAAAGAGGAGAGAGGGGGATTAGAGAGGGAAAGAGGGGAGAGGGGGAGTGAGAGGTGGAGATAAGTGAGAAAGAGAAGGAACGACAGGGAGATAAGGGAGAGAAGAAGAGGGGAGGGAGGGGTAGGGATAGATGGAGTGGTTGCAGAGAGGAGGAGGGCAAAGGAGAGAGAGAGCGAAAGCAAGAGAGAGAGAGGGAGAGAGACAGGGAGAGAGAGACAGGGAGAGACAGCGAGAGGGGGAAAGGGGCAGAGAGAGACAGGGAGAGAAGGAGAGAGAGACAGGGAGAGAGAGAGAGACAGGGAGAGAGAGAGAGACAGGGAGAGAGAGAACGAGCGAGAGTGAGAGCGGAGAAAGAGAGCGAGAGAGTATAATAGTAAAAAAAGGGGTGAGGGAGGGAGATAAGAATAAAAAGGAGAGAGAAGGGGAGGGAAAGAGATAAGAGAGAAAAGAGGAGAGAGATATATAAAGACAATAGGGTCAAATTTTCAGAAAATGTACAGTTCTACACATCTATCAAATCCTGCTAAATTAGAGTGAAAACTGATGAATACTAGGTACATTTGAGTATATTCTGTATTGTATTCATTCAGAAAAATTTGTTTGGTTATGTTGAACTGTATTTTGAACCTGATTTTTGCCTAAAATTTGGGCTATTTGAGAGGATTGGTGAAGGCAAATTGTACGTTTTCTGACGATCTAACCCAATAGATCGAGAGAATGCGACCATTGTGTATGGGTCAGATTTTCAGCAAACGTACAATTGGCAACTGTACACATTTAGTAAATTTTCCTAAATTAGGTTGCAATTTGGTCAACACTAAGTAAATCCGAATATATTTGACATTGCATTGATTCTAGCAATCTGTTTGGTAACTTTAAACAGCTTTTTGAACTTTATTTTCGTCTAAAATTTGGGTTATTTCAAAGGATTGGTGAAGGTGAACGGTACAATTTTAGGCGACTTCACTCGTATAGAGAAGGATATGTGTTTTTGTATTAGTGACAGAGTACACCTGGTCCCAAATACATGTAACAGTTGGTGCGAGGTGAAGGTACAACTCCCTCCCACCCACCTCATATTATACTAAGTACATTGCACATTTTTGTCGGTATTAAGCCTTTTTATACTGTATAAGGGTCAGATCTTCAGGAAGTGTACAATTTGAAAATCAACACATTTAGTAAATTCTGCTCAATTGGACAGAAAAATTGGTATATTTGGTATTGCCTTGATTTAAACAGTCTGTTTGGTTATGTTGAACTGTATTTTGAAGCTCTTTTTTGTCTTAATTGTGGGTTATTTGAGAGGATTGGTGAAGGTCAATTGTACATTTTCTGGCGATTTTACCCATTAAGGATACACAGTGCATGTTGTCTCCCAGGAGGTCCTACAAGTTGTACAGATGGAGTGTAAGCCTTTTTTTAAATTCGTTTTTTATTCAGGATGAAAGCTTAAGTACATCAATTTTAATCTTTCAAATTTTCAGAATAGCTTCTCAGGTCACCATTGCGGTGGTCTGCCCCTGAGATCTGAGCCAGTCTAGGCCCAAAGTTTAGAAAGTCCCTTCAAACGGAGGGAAAGCATCTCGCCTCAAACCGCAAAGTGTCATTATAATTCCATTAAGACCACAACATGTCATTATTATTCCCATTAAAACGCCGAGTTCTAGGCCAGAAAACCGATTAGTGAAGTAGGCTCACATACCATTGTTATCTGAGGGTTTGGACCTAGAGTGTGAGCCGACTTATCTATTAATTATTACATGTATTTAGCTGATTATAACGCTTGTATGGACATCAGTCCTTAGGCAAATTCATGTTATTGGTTATAAATTTGGTATTAGGTTAATAGCCAATCAACCAGATTTAACCGTTCAAACGGTTAAAACTGAGGCTCATTTCCTACCAATTATACACATGTCGTTGTACTCTGCAAGAATAGATTGTATATTGTCATATTATTTAGTGTATCGATTAATAAACGTTTCTAAAAAAAAACAAAAAAAAAACATATTTACAAACAAGCACACAGACAATCAAAGTTGTCTTATCAGTTGGACAAGTTCTTTAATGATACAAGTTTTAATCAATTTCGAATTTTTAATACAACTATTGGTAGCAAAGTAGATATAGGATGGACGTTACGTTCATCCCAGCATGCACTGCAGTAGACGTCCTATATGAGCTATGATTTCCTTATGAGATGAGTCAGACTTTCAGAAAATGTACAATTGGTAGCTGTACACATTTAGTAAATTAGGCTGAATTAGGCTGCAATTTAGTCAATAGTAGGTAAATTCGAGTATATTCGGCATTGCATTGATTCTAGCAATCTGTTTGGTTATATTGGACTGTGTTTTGAACTTTATTTTCGGTTGAAATTCGGGTTATTTGAGAGGATTCTGTCTTGTTTTCTTCCACCCGTGAGAACTATTTTCCGAAAATGTACAATTGGCAGCTCTACACATTTAGGAAATTCTACTAAATTAGGCTGAAAAATGATGAATACCGGGTATATCTGAGTATATTTGGTATCGCATGTATTTATAGTATCAGTTCTGTTATGTTAAACTGCATTTTGAAGCTCATTTCTGTCTTAAATGTGGGTTATTTGAGAGGATTGGCGAAGTTAAAGTGTACATTTTCTGAAAATCTGACCCATATCCTCCCTAATTTCTCTCACTGCTTCTACGTCACGATCTTGTTACTATGGTGAGCTCTAGCTGTTCATTTGGAGATTCAATAACTCTGAAATTTGTTAAAAGTATTTCTTGTTGTTGGGGATTGTTGGTATCTAGTTCTATTGGTTCTTTCTTTCTTCTTAGAGAGAATGATATAGTTAAGGCAAGGGAAGGGGAGAGGGAGCAGGGAAGGGCAGGGAAGGTGGGAGAATGTACAGGGAAGGGCAGGAAAGGTGGGAGAATGTACAGGGAAGGGCAGGGAAGGGCAGGGAAGGGCAGGGAAGGGCAGGGAAGGGCAGGGAAGGGCAGGGAAGGTGGGAGAATGTACAGGGAAGGGCAGGGAAGGGCAGGGAAGGGCAGGGAAGGGCAGAGAAGGTGGGAGAATGTACAGCATGACCAACAAGTCAGGCTGTGTGTATGAGGAGGTCACATGAGGCCACACCCTTATCTATATGTGGGTCAGATTTTCAGAAAATGTACAATTCACCTTCACCAATCCTCTCAAATAACCCAAATTTCAGACGAAAATAAAGTTCAAAATACAGTTCAACCTAACCAAACAGGTTATTGGAATCAATGCAATGCCAAATATACTCGGATTTACCTAGCATTGACCACATTGCCGCCTAATTTAGCAGAATTAACTAAAATGTGTACAGCTGCCAATTGTACATTTTCTGAAAACCTGACCCATATGTGATGTGCTTCAGGAAAATGAGTCATAAGTCGCAAAAAATTGATTTTGAGATACCATTATACTTGAAAAGATGGGATCATGCTGATTCCAATGATAGTAAACAGTCTAATAATCTTATAAGTATTTCTAGATTTTAAGTTTGATATTTTCGTTTTTGAAAAAAAAAGTTTCCAATATTTCTGGGGGTCAATAAATAGTAAAGTAACTAAATGTTGTCCATATGAGGACCTTTAAAAGGAAAGGATATGTTACATAGATTGTCCTGAAATTTAATACATCGATATATGTAGCTATAAGTGATGAACCCTTAAAAAAATAGAACATTCCAATAATGTGAACTTGTGGGAAAAAACACTTTAAAAAATATCAATTTTGCGACTTATGACTCTTTTTCCTGGAACACGTCACAATTATCTGCTACATGCCCACACATTAGGATGATTTAGCAACCACAACGCTAACGCTAACACTAACGCTAATGTATCTTTTATGAGCACTACGTCATAACTATATAGGTGTGCTATTCTTAGTGTGCCTACCTGAGATACAGACGTCAATTACACTAAGAGGTGGGTCAATACGTTCCCAACATATGTCCATTTCACACTGAAATGATGATAAGCTGTGATTTTATTTTTGTGTTCAAATATTCCTAAAGTATTGTTCTTGTCATTCATGTGTGATACTACTCCCAATTTAATGAAATCGTAGCAATTTCGGCCTTTTAAAACCAACCCTCCACTATCCCACATCTACTTGGGTTTGGGCATAGCTGGCAGTTTACTCTACTGGGCAATTAGAGCCTTTATTACATACATATGTGATTACAGAGAGCCTGATTCAGGGGTACGATTAGAAATCTCGTATCACATACGTATGTGATTACAACCAAACTATTTTCGAGCATCACATGACTTGATCTGACCAACGAGAAGCCAGAATTAAAATCGTCTGCTTGACCCGCTTTTTCAATGCCGGCACGGCCGTACGTTCACTAGTTCAAGTGACCAGCAACAAACAGCAAGATGTGTATTTGCCTGGAGCTAACAACAGCGACGAAAGTTTTATTCTCCATGTTGAGAAAGTAATTTGAGAAATATGATATGTATTGCTTATTTATTGTCTAAATAAAGATGAAAGTTATGGTTTGTTGACATTTTTTGTGAACGTATCATGACTTGGTAACCAGTGAGAGAAAAAGTAGTCCCCCATCTGAAGAATTTCAAGCGATATATTGAGATCCATAAGGTAGAAAACCAAATACATAACTTTAATGTCAAGTTTGAGATATATTAATTCCGAAGAAATCAGACGTAGAAAGATATATATTAATATGGTTGCGTTTGTGCATCAGCTAAAACTAAATGACTTGTACCAGAAGGTATGTCCCACCGTATCGTAAGTAGCTAAGGGATGCGTTAGTGTTAGCGTTAGCATTGTGGTTGCTAAATCTCCCTAATATGTAATACAGCCAACCAAGCTCAGAGATCATTGACATTTGGCACTTCCAATCAAACCAGTCCTCAGTGGTTGCATTCGGGAAGTGAATAGTTATATGCTTAATTATAGAAGCTTATAGACTATGTGGGCCCAAGAGGCCGCCTTTGACATCCGGTCCGTTGACATCCAGTCCTCAGGGGATGCATTCAAGAAGCAAATGTGCTTAATTATAGACCATGTGGGCCCAAGAGGCAAAGCCTCTTGTGTCTTAATTAAAAATTCGCTGTAATGTGTAAGGTAGTATTGTCAAAATGATAATTGTATCGTAAACATCTGGCAAACGTGTTTAGACCAAAAAAAAATAGGTGTGTTTCCGATTTACCCGCCCTACCTAGACAAAATTTACCCTACCTAAAAAAAAGGTTTACCTTTCCTGATTTTTTCCCCATCATATCTTTTTTGGATTTTTTGAGAAAAAAAGCTTATAAAAGCAGGAAAACGGGTTTTCCTAACCCGAAACTGTCAAAAAGCACATTTCCCATGTTCAAAACAACTATTGTTATGAAAAAGACATTTTTCTCAGTTCCTGGGAGGTGGTTTCCAAACAAAAAAAAAAAAAAAAAAAAAAATTACCACCCCCTCTACCTAGTTTTCAGCCAGATAAATCGGAAACACACCTATTATTTTTTTTGGCCTTATTCGATGACATGTTATGGTAGAAATACAGAAAATTAGGAAACAAAAACAAAAATACAAAATGAGCCAAATAAAGCTCGAGAAATGAGAGTCGGCTCAAGGTTAAGCAGCGTCGCACAAGGAATATTGGGTCAGATATTCAGAAAACGTACAATTGGCCTTCAGCAATCCTCTCAAATAACCCAAATTTAAGACAAAAATTAGCTTCAAATTATAATTCAACATAACCAAACAGATTTATTGAATGAATACCATACAGAGCACATTCAGATATGGGTCAGATTTTCAGAAAATCAGATTTTCAGAAGATTCAACTTTGCCAATCTTCTCAAATAACCCAAATTTCAGACGAAAATAAAGTTCAAAATACAGTTCAACCTAACCAAACCTATTGCTAGAATCAATGTAATGCCGAATATACTCGCATTTACCTACTATTGGCCAAATTGCAGCCTAATTTGAGTGTGATAGCAATGTGATCATTTTGTGATTGACAGCAAACTAGTAAAGTGTGATACTTATGGCTTTGAATCACAGTGAAATGGACATAGCATTAGCAACCATTATGTGAAATCCATTGCGTCTATTTCCTCCCATGTTGTTGTTGGGCACACACTTGTGGTGGATCAAGTTATCATTCATGTTCATTTATGTTCATATTAAACATGTGTTACTCAACCAATTGTATCTGTGAATACATGTTTTCTTCAAAAGTCAATCATATGGGTGTGATCCTAATTGCGCATATAATGCGCATTCAAAATCGCGTCTGAATACTCATTATAATGCAGCCACAACAGGACGCAATACCTGGCACTGCATGCTCACTCACCTGGCATTCACACTAACTGTTGTGCATCTGACACTCCATTCTCTGTCACGTATACTCATTCTCTGACACCAGGACGATTTCAAATATATTGCCAGTATTGCAAGTCTGGCTTTTTCTTAATAATAACAATATTGTTACCATTTATAAAATTATATAAATATACACCATGTAAATATTCATCTTTGCTATACGGTCTGTGGGCGGCTCAAGTGCCAAAGGCACTTGTAACACTGAAAAAGGTACTGTCATGTTTTCCAAACAGGTGAACAATTGTTCTTTCCAATGTGTATGTGGCCATCGTTGCACATTTGTGTTTCAGCTCTGGCTTAATATTAATCGATATTGAATAATGATATTTCGTGATCGTATAGGTTACTTCTTCAAGAATAAATATATTATGAATATCGATAGCAGGAGATGGAAGGAAATGAACTAAAGCTACTGGATAATTATTAAAGTTCCAAAGGACCAAGGGTTGAAATATGTTCCAAAACGCAGCTCCGAGATATAACATCAAGAGTGAAATACTTCTTTCATATGTTCCCTTTATTCCTCCTTGTGTGCTGGGGTGAAGACCTTGTTCCTCACCCCGATTAATGAACAAATACATAATTAAGGTATATCATTGATTTCTGACTTAAGGTAACATTATGTTTGCAATACAAAACAGGAAATAAATATAATAAATAAATATAATAATGAAATAAGTACAAACTTGAACATAAATAGTGGAATATGTAAGAAGTAGCATGGTTAAAGTCCGGATGGAATAATATGAATGGTTAATTAATGATAAATTAATCACGTTATATAAACTGCAAATATCGTCATGGGTTGCAATGTAGACCCCTAGTGGCGTCCGGAGGTACTACCCGGAGGTGCCCGGATCCGGAGCTGGTGACGGAGCTGCCCAGAGCTCAGTGGAAACATTGCAATATATGCATCTCTCAGGATCGTTACACTATAACAAAATTAATGACGTCTCCAATCCACAGGAAATTCTCCAAATCCTCCAAAATTACGGTCAAAATTGTTTTGAATGGGTTGGAAAATAAGAAAACAATGAGCAGAAAATCTCTGGTTTATAACCAGTGATGGGTAAAATCACAAGATAATGTACAATTCGCCTTAACGAATCCTGTCAAATAACCCACATTTAAAAGGAAAATTAGGTTCAAAATACACTTCAACATAACCAGACAGATTAATTAAATGAATGCAATACAGAATACACTCAGATATACCTAGTACTTATCATTTTTCACTCTAATTCAGCAGAATTTGATAGATGTGTAAAACTGTAGATTGTGAATTTTCTGACCCTTATATAACCGCGAGTTCAGCTTCAGGCGTCAGATCCACAACCCGATTAGGATGAATCCCGAACAATTTGTGCAAATCCCGTCTAAACACTGGACTTTTGAACACATACACTATTGGATTCGTCCAAGTATTCACCCGCCAAACAAGCCATGAGAACTGGTACACCAGTCCAGTGTTGGTCACCCCTAGACCCCTTGATGTCTCCATAATGACCACTGGTCCTAGACAACACACTGTATATATAATCCATATAGTAACTATCCCTCGACTGGTCCTCTTCACGCTCTCTCTTGTTTTTTCCCTATTCTGGGGAGAGGTGAAGGAGTCGATAGTACTCGACTGGTTGTATCCCAGCTTGAGGATGGCTCCGTTGCAGATGGCTGAGACAACCCAGCAAGGTATTGCTATCAGCAGCAGTGGAAAAGCGAATGTGAGAGGACAGTCGCCCTCATTTTCCCAAAAAGTGACAATTCTGTGTAGGATTGGGAACATGATGGACACACTCCATGTAAGCGTCAGTACAATCGTCAGACGCTTGTCTGTGACGATGGCAAAGTAGGATATCCCCTCTCCAACGTAAAGATACCTATTCACAGATACCAGCAAGAGGAGGAAGGTATTGCCGAGATAGGTGAATGAAAACAAGACAGCTATGAGGTGGCATATAACAACGTTCTCATCCTTGCCATCAGAGATTTCACTACTTCCCAAGACAGCGGTTATCTGCAATGGCCTTAGCAGAGAAGATATGAAATCTATAACAGATAGATGGAATATTAAAGTATTGGCAAAAGTATTCTGTTCCTTTTTTTGGATTATAATGATAACGATACCGTTGAGGATGAATGCGAGTAGTCCATCTATCACAGAGTAGGTGATAATCCCATAGATTACCCACAGGTTGCTCATCTGTAATGTAGTACCATTTTGGTGGTACTCTGGGTTAGGAGTGTCTTCAAAGATGGATAATTTGGTGTGGTTTGGCTCTGTGTTATGCGGGTGCATCCCCATGTTGTGTGGGCTGGATGGCTGGATGGATGGAGAGGTTGGTGGGTGGGAAAGAGCTTATACTCCTCGTCGTGTAAGAAGGTAATGAAGTAAAGTATCACCAGTAGCGCTCTAAGAGTGTGGATATGGGTCAAGGCGCCAAAAAATGTACAATTCACCTTCACCACTTTTCTCAAATAACCCAAATTTCAGATGAAAATAAGGTTAAAAAAACAGTTCAACCTAACCAAACAGATTGCTAGAATAAATGCAATGCCAGATACACTCTAATTTACCTAGTATTGGCCAAATTGCAGCCTAGTTTAGGAGAATTTACTAAATGTTGACAGCTGAGTAGCTCAGCTGCCAATTGTGCAGCCTCTGAAAATTTGACCCATATATAATTTTCTGTGACACATCATATGGGTCAGATGTTCGGATAATGTACAATTGGCAGCTGTAGACATTTAGGAAATTCTGCCAAATTAGGCTGAGAAATGAAGAATACCTGGTATATCTGAGTATAGGTATCGCATTGATTTAAAGTATCAATTCTGTTATGTTGAACTGCATTTTGAAGCTCATTTTTGTCTTAAATGTGGGTTATTTGAGAGAATTGGTGAAGGCGAATTGTACATTTGCTGATAACTTGACCCATATGGGGGATGTGATCATGACCTGAGTCTTAAAGCCACACTCCCAGTTAACATCGGTCAAGAATTTAATATTTTCTACTTTTTGTTTCGTTCTTTCATGGATCTAAAGGTCATTTTGGAGGATTCGGTCAGCAAGATTTTCTTCTTGTACCATTCTTTTCCTACCCATTTTTATAGTATAGACTCACCACCTCACAGATATTCATATATGTCAGGACAGTGATTGGACGCCTACTGCGCTAATGGCTTTCCCGGCCCAGGAGTACGCGTCCTAATGGAATTATAAAGGCATTTTGAGGTTCGAAGTGAGAGGCTTAATATGGTGCACAATTACCAGTAAAGTAGCTAAATACACCCTATAGGATGTACTTCGAAATACATAGATATATGTAATACACTGTCTTGAAATTAAGTACATGTATTTATGCTACCGAGAGCCTTAAGCACCCCAAAAATATAAATATTCCTCCAAAGATATCTTGTGAAAAGAACACTTGTGACTCATTTGCCTGAAAGACATCACATTATTTGATTATGTAACCAGGGTCTATACAGGGACATTGTCACACCCATTTTATGCTCACCTATTACCTCATTTGAGTTACGTAAAATTACGTAACATTACCAATACTAATTAGCATAATTATTAATATTCATAAACTGTATTATATATCCATAACCATGTTCACATATGTCAATATACATGTTATGTAATACAGGGCGACATGTTAGTTCACACCATGCTCGCCAGGTCAACAGGTCAGGCACGGCTATCGCGTGACCTACCTGACCCTCATTGGCTAATGATTCATGAATATATATATATGTGTAGTGTTTTTCTTACACAACCCAGGTTCGGACTTAGCAAAGAACAACCATAACTCAAATGTTGTAAGCACAACCAATGTTAGGTTTATTCTCTCAACCCTCCGCCGGCCTCTTGCCTGAAACACAGGCTCAGAGGGCTCCTAGGTAATTCAGCTACCTAAGAGTTCATGGTGTTTAATGAAAACATACTGCATACATATACAACAACATCATGAAATAGTACATGTTGAGGGATGAGGAATGCATCACAGACACTTATACACATATTGACACATTATGGTAAATAGTATTGAACTCTATACCTAAGTCTTGATAGGTAATAGTTACATTGATCATGTAGATTGATCAGATATAAAAGCAATGGCTTAGCAGTACAGCAAACAGTAGTGACCTCTGTTGTTATTCAGTGGAACTAATCAACAGCTCCAATGTATGAAATACAATGACACCTAGAGTATTGAATATCACTACAATACTCCCCCTCGTTTTTAAAGATTTTAAATCCAAATTGAAAATCATTTAAGGGATAATACATAAACTGTAAGTTGCAATACTCTAGAATAAAATTCACCACTTTCCTGAATAAAAAGAGAATTAACAGTGCAAACCTGGTTCAGCATGAATAATAAATATAAGTAGACAAGCAGGAGCATTTCTGTGTCCTCTCTACATACAAAACAATTTCAGGTTGCAACATCTCTAATGAATAGGCTGAAAGTGGAGAAACAAAATATGCGATCCAACTCTTGGAGAAACAGTTCAAATTGTGAAGATTAGCCTTCTGCCAACCCCAACATATATATATCACAAGAGTAAATAATGGTAAAATAGGTCTACTCAACACTATTCTGGAACACATTTGATGGAAACAAATTTTCTCAAGTCCATTGTATCAGCATCATGACATATATATTATAGTCAGAGTTCATTAGTCTGTGTCCATGGTGCTCCAAGGTGGAGATAACTGGAACATCCAGGTAGGCGTGGGCATGGAATTCCTCGTCATTATTGGCATCCACTCCTGACATCATAGACATCCTGACATCATGGGCATCCTGAAACGGCAGATGTCACAACGGTTTGGATCCTTGAATCCCCTCGCTCACTTCTGAAACGGCAGACGTCACAATGGTTTGGATCCTTGAATCCCCTCGCTCACTTCTTTCCCTCAGACCTGGATAGTCCAAGGTCTCTTTTCACGGTTGTCATTGTCTGAAGACAGACACCTGTACTTCTAGCAATTTTGAAGCTAGACTCAGACTGGAGTTGATGGATTCCTTGTCAGACTCAGACAATCTGAAGCCCAGCTCCTTCTGCTTTTTTCCTGAGTGAATATTTCACAGTTTCAGCAACATTTCAAGCAAGTTAAATTGCCATTTCAACCTACTTTCCACATTTCTGTTCTGTAAAAGTCAGTACTCACTAAAGGCTCAGCTCGGGCCAAACCTCAGACTCAAATTTCCTCTACTTCCTCAGAGTCTACTAATTCTACTTCCTCAGAGTCAGAGTCTGGACCTACAGATGCGAACCGATGACCTGGCCTGTCATTTCTCAGACTGAGTGCTTCCTAGGAGAGCGGCGAAGGCCTTCAGGCGGAGGAGCGGGTACAGAGGCACCCTCACCCCCAGTCTTCGGGTCCCTTCACCTTCGGGTTTTGCCATTCCCTCGGGCTTCAGCTTCTCCTTCACCTCCTCCTCCACAGTCTCACATGTCCCTGGGCTCAGGGTCAGGAACTGCTAGAGCTCTGACTTCTCCCTGGCCTTCTAACGGTTTTGCCAACCCCAAGAGGTTGACAGCACCGTCCTCCAGCAACTCGCAACTCGGCTTCAGTCACCGCCTCACCGTCCGAAAACTCAAGGCTTTCGGCCAACGCCTTCTCCTCCTAGGTCAACTACCTCTTGATCTCGATTAGCAAGTCATGAACCCTTATCCACAACCTCCAAAACTCCATGTGGGTTAATTACGTCCACAAAAAGTGCTAGAATATACCGACAAGGCCCCATGGCTCGCTCTCTCTTAATCAGGTACCACCCAGTTCTCCTACAGCGCGGACCATGTTTTAACATGGTTGGCTGTGCTGGTCCTCTGTTGAGACATCACAGAGCAATTTATCCTAGATTTCTTTGATTATCCAGCCAAGCCTGAAGCAACACTCTATTCACTATGAATAGATTCTGGCCGTACGGCAAGTTCCGAGTTGCCATAACTCGCAGGGCAAGCCTGGGCTCAAGCGACACTTAGCGTTCAAATCAAATACTTTCCAGAATCCAGGATCTCCCAGTCATATAGAAGTAAATCTACATGTCGTGTAGGACAGAGTAACTAAATTCGGCATGTCACTCGTCGGACTTCTCGTTGTGTACTTTTAATCGAGAAAGAAATCAGCTCAGAAATTTCTCTCTCTGTGTACCATTTCAATCTGTAGGTAACCAAGCTGGAGCTCTCTGCATGCATTGAGCTCTTACCAGGCTAGGTGAAGAAGAATTGGCTTTGGAGTAACAACTTGTTGTTTTCTTGGCCTTTCTGATCTTCCTTTAGGTTGCACTGGAGGCATGGAAACATCCATAGCTGGTTGTTTCTTAGGCCGACCAGGCTTCCTATTCAACACAACATGGGGTGCCACTGGCAAAACGGACGTATCTGTCTTGGTCTTTGGCCTCCTGCGCATTCTCCCATAGACTGTAACCACTTTAGTCTTATCTGCTATAGATAAAACCTTCCTGGGCCTACCTGGCCTAGGCTTAGTGGCTCTGGGTCCTGGATCAGCTAAGGAAACAGCAGATTTATCAACAGATTTCCCTTGTCAACCCCCTCTTCCTTTGAGGTTTCCGCTTCTTCCGAGAAGTTTGAGAAAGATCTACAGCACCTCCTCCCCTTCCTTTCCTTTCGGACAATCTGGGGTCTGCCTGTACTGATCTTCTCCTTCTCGGACCTCATAGGACATTCCTTCCCTGCCATTTTTCAACCAGCTTCCAGTCTTAGAGTATGCCCACCTGCCTTCCCCAGCTTCTGAAATTCAGGTTCACGAATGCAAGCTGGCAGCTTGCATTGGACCATCCTCATCAAAAGCCAGTTTCAGGTAGTCTTCTCATAAGACCTTCAGCGGCTCCAGTTCACAGGTGGTACTTCCTATGAACTGTCATTCCTTTCTATTTTCTCACCAGCTACTGGACGAATTGTAGACGGGTGCCACGGCGATTTCTCGTCACCTGATACATAAGCACGCAGGATTGCCTAGGCAAAACCCTTCAGCAATTCCTGGTCTGACTCGCACTTATAGCCCATAGCCCATCTCAATGTTTCTGAGTCACTGCTACTACCCAGTTTAGCAAGAGTTAGAGATCTGGCTAGGTAACTAGATTTCTCAATGTCACCTTAAACCTATTCTCCCATCATCTCACCTCAAAGGATTTCACAGAGGATTCTCTTGCTTGTTCTTGGATTCTTTCCCGCACTGGATGCAGTTGAATACCACTTCCTATCCAAGAATAGCATTCCTAACCAGTCAAGACTACATTCATCGACCCAGTCTTATGTTCAGTCACCTTGCGACCACTGAGCACGAAACATATTGGATTCTCTTGCTTGTTCTTGGATTCTTTCCCGCACTGGATGCAGCTGAATACCACATCCTATCCAAGAATAGCATTCCTAACCAGTCGAGACATTCATCGACCCAGCCTTGTGTTCAGTCACCTTGCGACCACTGAGCACGAAACCTGTAATCTTGTCTGTCCTGTAGCTCCGAACAAAGCATACTCCAATAAGTGATAATGAGTGTACCCTCTCCCATTACACACACCATATGAGCCGAAACCATAGGTGGTGCACAAGGAAAGGAATCATAGAATTTCCGATGAAATATCCATGACCACCCACTCCCACTGGGGCATACCAACTCTCCTGGACTATTAGATAATCCAGAATCTCCAAAGTTCTCTTTTGCAACACTGAAACTTTCTGCATTAGGGCAATCTTGTGGGAGATCATCTCCTTCACAAGAATTAACCCCTCAACAGCTTGGGATCCGGTCTGTCCCCACCTTACTTCCAGGGGCAGTATCCGAATCTTCCCTCAGGAAAGGTATTTCCGTCCGGCAGCGAACTAGTATCTCTGGATTTCGGTTGGGGTTGCCCTTTTGGCTTGACCTCCCTACTTCCCAGTGCCTAGGCACTAACCTCCAGCTTCTGTACTACACATAGATTACCTTCGGACTGTGGTACTATGAAGTAGTTTTGTCCATCAAGGCTTACAAGGTTTCCTTAAAATCCTGGCCCCTGGCCTGGTCTTTTAAGAAAATCCTCGGAAAATCCTCCTTTCCTCCTACCCTGCCAGGATTGCAAAGCCGGCATATGCAATGACTGTACTCAAAAACCTTAGGGACAGAAGTAGTTATTGCCACAACCACCTACAGGATCCCCAGAGGCATATTTCCAGTCATTGCTACAGCTTCAGAAGCAACCCATAACAAGAGCTATAGGAAGTCCAGAGTCTTTTCTGTTCTGCTACCCCATAGTTCAAATAAATGAACGAGAGATTCTGTCCCATCATCTTGTCATCCCTTCAGATCAAGCAGATACCCAGAAATGAAGTGAGCTTGGTGCCTAGTGAATTGTGAATCACAGTGCTACCCATTGGCATAGCAAAGATCTACCACTAGCATATAGCCCACTGCCCAGGCATAAGCTTGGTCTCTTCCAGAAATCAGAAATCTGAGATTCTGAAATCCGAAAATCTACCATCTGAAATCCGAAATTCCAAATCCGAAAATCCATCTTCTGAAATCCAAGATTCCAGATCCAAGGGACAACAAGGGACAATGCAAGGATTTCTCAGCTAGACAAATCCAAGCAAATCTCAATTCCTCTGGGAGGAATTCTCTTGGGACAACAGAAGCAGAGGAGTTGAGGCTAAGAATTGGTCACGGCACCAATTGTAGTGTTTTTCTTACACAACCCAGGTTCGGACTTAGCAAAGAACAACCATAACTCAAATGTTGTAAGCACAACCAATGTTAGGTTTATTCTCTCAACCCTCCGCCGGCCTCTTGCCTGAAACACAGGCTCAGAGGGCTCCTAGGTAATTCAGCTACCTAAGAGTTCATGGTGTTTAATGAAAACATACTGCATACATATACAACAACATCATGAAATAGTACATGTTGAGGGATGAGGAATGCATCACAGACACTTATACACATATTGACACATTATGGTAAATAGTATTGAACTCTATACCTAAGTCTTGATAGGTAATAGTTACATTGATCATGTAGATTGATCAGATATAAAAGCAATGGCTTAGCAGTACAGCAAACAGTAGTGACCTCTGTTGTTATTCAGTGGAACTAATCAACAGCTCCAATGTATGAAATACAATGACACCTAGAGTATTGAATATCACTACATATGTAACCATAGTACGTGCGGCCTGATTGGCCTACATTGTCATGTGACCTTAAATGTAACCTTACCTGCTTTATACCCACTGAATAAAGGACCAGTTCTTAATGAACAGTTGTACTGACAACTTCTCTTGCTGTTCTCATTAGTGGGCTAATGACCCACCTAATTACTTAATTCAAGAATCAGTCACCTTCGTTCCCTGATCTAGCTCTACCATTGATTCTGTATATCCAGAGTAATCACTGTATATCAACATGACATTCCCTTTATTCTCGATTTGAATGTATTGATAACTTGTGACAATAAGCAGTACAAGTTTACACACATGGGTCAGATCGTCAGAAAATGTACAATTGACCTTCACCAATCCTCTCAAATAACCCAAATTTAAAGGGTCAGTTAACGGGTTCATGGTCACTTTTAGGACAACAAACTTCATGGAGCCATAAATACAACTCCCAAGTCTCGATTTTTTTACTTCCATTTATGTCTAACTTATAGTCACTTACAGGCATAAATTGAGAAATCCTAGTTGAAATTGCATGTACATTTCAAGATTGGCGCACCTTATGACGTAGGCAAACAGTGGCGCCTTGAATGGAGTGTCAAACTGTGGAACTACTTTTTCACTCCTTTAAATGGGTAAAACTCACTAAATAATAACTTGAATTAAGTAAAACTGGGGTGGTTACATTTCAATATTAGCAAGGAAATGGATTTGCTCATAATATTTGGGGGTTTACTGACACTTTAAGAGAAAAGTATGGATCAAAATACAATTCAACATAGCGGAACGCATTAGTTAAATCAAGGCAATGCCAAATATACACAAATATACCTAATTTTGATGACTTGTATGTCAAATTTAGCATAATTGATTAAAAATGTGTGGAGTTGCTGATTGTACATTTTCTAAAGATCTGACCCAGATAATGACCTGCACTTTGTTAATTTTGTTTTTTTTCCCTACACCGCATCTTTATTCAATATATCAACAAAGCTCTCGTAGGCGGGACTGATAACACCCGGACCCGGTTTCTTAGTCCTTAAACCTAGGTTGAAACATAACTTAAACTTGAGAGAATACGGAGATCCTTCATGGTACAAGCCCCGACCCTCTATAATAAGTTACCAGTAAAAGGAAGAAATTGCTCCACGATAGACGAATTTAAAATATTCCTAGAAGCGGAATATTATTCCTATTCTGGAGCCCAAGGAGAAGGGGCCCAAGAACTGCCGCCACGACCTCAATTGCATCAACAATAGAGGCTATCCCCATTGAAAACTTACAACGACGACTACCACCTTTCCTCTTTCCCTCGCCAACGTACTATTTAATACTTAAGAACATCCTGAAGATAGCTGATGTAGCAATTGCCCACGGACTACACACGCAGCGGTGAGTGTTCGTCAGAATGCCTCCAACCCGTGTGTATACCAGCGGCAAAATAAGCGGTGAACAAGAGTGTTCTTTAGAATGCAAACCATCCACCGCTTACGTTGTGTTACTGTATTGCAATTGATTTATCATTGTGGTCCAACATATATATATATATATATATATATATACACAGAACATAAGGATGGGAAAGCGCAGTCTCAACTGAGACTCCGCCGAACCATCCATGGACACAAATAACCTAAAGTACGTGAAGTGTTCGTTAGAATGCAACCACCTACTGAGGGTCCTAGAAAATAAGATAGTGAACAACAAATGTAATACAACAACTTTATTATATAAAACCATAGGGAAATGTCCCTACAATAACTTACCTAACTCTAATGTCACTGAATATGTATACTTTGCATGGAAACTATTGTAATTAATTAACTAATGTACAAGGGACCCCTTGGAAGAGCTAAGGCTACCATAGAAAGGGAGACCCATTTCCAGAATTATTGTTACTATTACCTTTATCTGTACTTAATTATGTCGAAACTGGAAATAAACACTATACATACATACATACATACATACATACATAAACCCTATAGTTTAAACCTGGGTTTAGTGTCAATAAATAAACCCAGGTTAAAACCGTTTCTTAGTCATTTTGGGTTTGGGTTTAAGTTCATGAATTGGGGTTAAGCTAAACCCTGGTCGGTAGCAGGGTTTAGCCTGGGTTTAGCCTGGAAATTAAGTTTGTTAACACAGGGGAAGGTAGAGATATTATGTTCATTTCTGGCGCAGCTTTATGATGTCACACAGCACTCTCAGTGCCCTCTTGTGCTAAACAGACTTTTTCAACTAGGATTTCTCAATTTATGCCTGTAAGTGACTATAAGTTAGACATAAATGGAAGTAAAAAAATCGAGACTTGGGTGTTGTATTTATGCCTCCATGAAGTTTTTTGTCCTAAAAATGACCATGAACCCGTTGACTGATCCTTTAATCAGGTCTAAGGCACTTAGTATTATGAGGAGCTGCGTGAAAGAGTACACTGTAACGATGTGGCCGGTGGTGATCCGCACAATACCGGAACAGTACCGGACGCATATATGCCTACACTGTTAAGATAAGATAAGATAAGATAAGAGAATTGTTTATTTGTCTGACTTAATACAGGATACAATATGAAACGACAAAAGGGTCTACGTGCCTATATGAAAAATTAATTCCATTTCTCCCGGCGGTTACCTTTAATTTTAAGTGAAGATTGTTCCGGTATGTGTGTTCAGAGTTTCAGAAAATGTACAATTCACCTTAACCAATCTTCTAAAAAAAAACAAATTCCAAACGAAAGTTAAGTTCAAAATACAATTCAACCTAACCAAACAGATTGCTAGAATCAATGCAATGCCGAATATACTCGAATTTACCTAGTATTTACCATATTACAGCCTAATTTAGCAGAACTTACTCAATGTGTACATCTGCCAATTGTACATTTTCTGAAAATCTGACCCATGTGTGTTCAGGTAATACACAGGCTTGTGCCGTTGCCGTGTGCAGGTAGCGGGTGGCACTGTGCCGGTGTAACAGTTCTAAATTACCCCCCTCATCTAATATACCCCCCCGGTAATTTAGACCTTAGGTTTAAATGACCCCCTCTAGGTTCAAATTACCCCCTTTTGTTTCATTGATAATCTTACACCAGCAATTCTAAAAGAACATATTGGGAGAGAAGGTCATATCTAATGCTTATGGGAAATAAATTAAAGATCACTTTGAGGGTCTAATAATAAAAGTTATTGTAATTCTGTATAATAATCCTTTTTTCTTTCTATTTATTTAAACTTAAAATATCATTGTACTCAATGACTATGGGAGCATATTGCAAATAAAAAAGCAAAAGAACTAAAATTTATTCAGTTCTGTCTATCAGGCCTGTACTTGAACCTGGTGGGGGTACATTTGACCTAGGTCTAATATACCCCCGGGGGGTACATTAAAACTGGAGGGGGTACACTCTCCCGCGCGCCGTACCCGCGCGATACGGAGCGGCAAGTTATTTCGTCTTCAGTGAGACAATTTTTGTCTACCGAGCACCGCGGACGCTACTGGTGAACTGTGGTGACGAAATTGCCTGAACTTCTGATACGAAAAACGGCCATTTGAATCACGGAGACGAAATATGATATGCTCCGTATTCGCGCTCCGTTTTTCGTATTCAAAGACCAACAGACCAAAGGCTTGCCTAACCATTGTCTTAAGTAACACCTCCCACAGGCTTTCTCTGTATATAACTAGGTGCGAATATGAATCCATATTCCCTTTTAGCATTGTTGCATGAAATAGGTGTCTGGTGAGGATGTATATCCTACCAGAAATTAAATAGAATTATTTTATTATTCTATATTCCATGATTGATATATTTATGTATATATGGTAACCTTCAAAACGCAAGAAATATTCAAATGCAATGTCTTGAGATTTGATACACATATGATACTAAATTATAGTCGGCATGCTAATATATACCTATATGTTTGTACCTTAGAATTGTTTAAATGGGATTGTTGTATACCTAAGGAAAATGTGTACTACTTCTGAGTGCTTATTTAAATATATGGCCGTATTGAGCTGATAATAATGAATCCATTCCTTTTAGTTTCATAAAATTCGGTAAATTATTTGCTAAGCTGTGAGAGATAAACTAAATGAGTATGATGATTTTCTGAAGGATCAGCATCCTATAGGATTAGCCATTTGACAATGGACCCCTAATTACATAAGGGTAGCTTTGTGAGATGTCCACTTCGCATAGGCAGTCACACTGCCCACTGTAAGAAATTTTGGTCAGCAGGCCAATGTTGCAATATTAAAATCTCTTTTCGCGGGACAAAGCCTAATCAAAATACAATATATTTGGTATCCTCTCAATCAGAAGAAGCTTCTCATTATAACCTGTATGGATTGCATTTAACATAATCTTTTATGTAAGTGTAAAGTTAAGTTAAATGTTTCAAACTCCCCGCTCAGCCACTTTAAAATGGAGTATCTCGTACAAACTGGTACCACATGAAAGAGGAGAACGCCTTCTCATTGGTCTGAAAATATTAGCATGCTCCGACCATATTTATTGCCGTGCAAACGTGGAAGAAGTAAACATCCTTTTCTAACAAAGAGCGCGAAATGTCGCGCAAAGCGTATGGGCGCCCACCCCCTTGTTTGGGGGTCAGCTTTCTCACGCCTGTGGTAATGCTATAATAAATATACTAATATACCAAAGAAACGAAAGAAACTATCATCCGTTTTTTTAGCTCTGCATTCAGACTCATAAGTTAAGATAAGATGAGATAAGATGTTCTTTATTTGTCTTTTTGAAGAGTACAAAAGAGTACAAACGAGTACTATATAAACAGACAAAAGGTTTCGACATAGCATTTTTTCTTGGTCCCCTATACATTTTATATCAATTCGAACGACTTGATGCGGCTGACGAAAATAATTATTTACGAAGAAAGTAATAGCCTGATTATAAATCTGAAAACATGGCTGTCTTCCTGACATTCATGGGGTTCGAGGATAATTTTTATATTCAGATCGGACGCATTTTGAGGGAGTTATGAGCTATCTAAAGCAGAAAGAAATATTGTTGAGTTTTTTTTTTATATTCTCATCGCTCATATACCTGGATATATTCAATATATATTCATGAAAAAAAACATTCCCTGCTCTTCCTCTCCTTTCCCGCCCATCTCTTTCTTACTTTCTTTCAATTGCAATCCTCCTGTCTGCCTCTCCCCTCTTTCTCTTTCTGTCCTTGTCTCTGTTTCTCTCTCCCTCTCTCTCACACACACTTTTATCATCCAGACTGATTCCTTGAGGTCTTACTCACAGCTGGTTCTGTGGTGTAGTGGTTAGGATGCTCGCTTGTGAATCCTAAGGTTGCTAGATCAAACCCAAGCATGGGTAAGTTTTTTTACTCTGTTTGGCATCAGTGGTTCTACACTAGTGGCCGTCATGCCCTAATGGTCACGCCAGCTTGTCTGGCACTGGCCGGCCGGCCTAATCCTAATCCTTTAGCATTCCCAGGTTATTATTTACCCGTCGCAGGTACGAAAAATGGCGCGCGAATACGCTGAGACGAAAAATTTCGTATCAAAAGTGGGGACAAGAATTTCGTATCCAATTTCGTATCGTGCGGGTACGGTGCGCGGGACAGTGTATATCCAATCTAGGTCTAAAGTACCCCCGGGGGTATATTGGACCTAGGTCAAATGTACCCCCGGTACATTAGACCTAGGTTAGTTATACCGGGGGGTACATCTGATGGGGGGTACATTAGAACTGCTACACCTGGACTACAGTAGCTTTGGGCAGCTGCTGGGTACATGCATACACACATTAGCTTTCAACAAACCGGTGCTTTGAGGATCTGAACATCTTGGGCATATTCAACCTAGGATCAGTCTTGCTGCTAATACATGGGTCAGATATTCAGAAAATGTACAATTCACATTTGCCAATCTTCTCAAATAACCCAAATTTCAGACGAAAATAAAAGTTCAAAATACAGTTCAACCTAACCAAACAGATTGCTAATATCAATACAATGCCAAATATACTCGAATTTACCCAGTATTGGCCAAATTGCAGCCGTATTTAGCAGAATTTACTAAACGTGTACAGCTGCCAATTGTACATTTTCTGAAAATCTGACCCACATAATGTGATGGTAAGGTGACCGCTACAGAACAGAAATAAAGAATAAACGACACAAGATCCCTGACAAAAGTATGACAGAACTTCTTATTTTAACCCTTCAAGTTACTGTATCATTAATTCTTTACATTTTCGCTGGACTTGTGGGTTATGTTTTCCAGCAATTACTAGTATACTTATTCTTCTTTTGACTTCATTGTATCAATTTTGAAAGGAGATATTGTTATTGAAGAGTCTCATTCTGTGAATATAAGCCTTTGTATACATGTGTGATCCGTTTTAGGAAATTAGTCATAAGTCGCAAAATATTGATTTTGAGATATCACCATGTTTGAAAAGAGAAGATCAAGCTGATTCTAATGATAATAAACACTAGGAAACCTAGTATGTATTTCAATATTTTTAGTTTGGCATTTCTATGTTTGCAAAAAAGAAGTTTGCAATATTTCTGGACGGGTAATTACTCGTAAAGTAACTAAATATACCCCATGCGAAGGCCTTCAAAAAGCAAGGATATATTTGATATAATGTCCTGAAATTTGTTACATGGACTTATACGACTATGACTGTTAAAACCCCGAAAAATCAGAACATTCCTATTAAGAGATTTTGTGAATAAATCACTTTGAAAAATATCAATTTTGCGACTTGTGACTCATTTTCCTGAAACACGTCACATATTCTCATAATGATATGTTAAATAACCTGGGTTTTTACTTGGCAAATGAAACGTATCACGGATGTGAAATTTTGTCAATAAAAGTATTTAAAACAAATATCATAATTATTTACTTTTATTTTTGCTCTAGAGCTTGACATCAGAATGATATACTGATTATTTACTATCTTATAGAGTACTTGTTAATAAACAGTAAACAATTATGCTTTCAACTTTTTATTCATCACTTAAATTTAACCTCCTCTCACATGAACAAGGCAGATATCAAACATGTATTATATTTACTATTATCACAGGTGAAATAATCCGTTTGTCAAGATCTACTTTCATACGGTTATCACACTTCTTAAGATCTTTAGATAATCATATTTGGCAAATAATATCAAGCGTACAATGCACTCTTATGTCATGTTCCTTTTGTGAAAAGAAAATCTAGATGTTGTTTGTTTACCATAATATGTAAAAACAAAAAAAAACACCAAAAAACAGAGAATATGTAAAAAAAAAACACTTCATATTCTGCCTAAATCACTTCCAGGTAGGTTAGAAAAAGATAACACAATAAAAAGGAAAATTATATTTTCAGATCGAATCCAGGTAAGACCGCATCGGGACGGCATCTTTTAATTTTTGTGCTCAACGCCATAATTATGATGCCATATTGGGTATTCCGATTCTAATCATCTTAAGCAAATGGTAAACGGATTACAATTGGGGTCTTCCCCCTCCTCTCCCGCCAAAGGAGCAGAAGTCATCTCTGTTGAAGTCTGGTTTGGTTGCTGGAACACATTTCTTCTCGTTATCTTGTCCGCTGTTGTCATGGAAACGGCGAGGCTTCGCCATACACACAAATCCCTGACCGCATTGATAATCCTCGGTGCATGGCTGTAAAATAAATTATATTTTTTTCGTGAAAGTATAGATTGACGATTTATTAATCAATTATTAATGTTGAGTCCCTCGTGGTTTAAGACCAGGAATAAAAGTTGTCTGAGTTGTTGTTATACTAGGCATATATATTATACTAGCAAAGTACCCGTCCTCCGGACGGTCCCCCTCTCTCCCCACACTTCCCCCTCTCCCTCTTTTCCCTCCCCCTCTTCTCTGTCTCTCATACCTGTTTTTCTCTCCCAACCCCATCTCCGATACCCCCCTCCCCCTCCCCTCTTCCTCATGCTCCCCCTCCTCACTTTCTCTCCCTCCCCTCTCTCCCTTCCCCTACATCCTCTCTCCCCCTTCTTCTTTCCCTCCCCCTCCCTTTCTCCTATTCCTACACCCTCTTCTTCACTCACTTCATCTCTGCATGTTGGACGGTCACCCTCTCTCCCCAGACTTCCCCCTCTCCCTCTTTTCCCTCCCCCTCGTCTCAGTCTTTCATATACCTGTTTTTCTCTCCCAACCCCATCTCTGATTTCCCCCCCCCCCCCCGCCCTCTAAAGTGCAAAAGTATGAATATACAGAAACCATATGGGTTAAGGTTATCCCTTAGTTGTAATAGCTAAAATATATTAGATCCAACATAAAGGACTAAGTTGCAGGCAGTAAATCTCATATATTGAATGTACCTCCCCCTCCCCCTCTCCTATTCCTACACCCTCTTCTTCACTCTCCCACTCCTCTGCATGTAGTTAGGACCCCAGGACGTAGGTTGGGGGAAATTGTATGGGAAATTAATATACACATTTTGGTAAAGAGGAGATTGAAGGAAATCTGTCAACTAAAGGACAACTTGCATCCCTTCAGTAATGACGTAGTATCTCACAGGGGTTTCCCAGGCTATAAATAGAGTGTGGGTATCCCGATTTAAAAAAGGCTTCAAAATCACATTTCCACCCCAAATACCTTCACAAACCACATACGACAACATCCAGAGAGGGGGGAGAGACCTCTAAAGATGAGTAAAGTGGTTTGTAAAACAACAAATTCCGAGAACATTCTGGACAAAGAAAACCTTCTTTCTACCATTTCTTTTCTACCTCCTTTCCTAGAAATCGCTCTAGCTTTATATTATATGGATATAGGTGAGATTGTACAATTGACCTTCACCAGTCCTCTCAAATGATCTTAATTTAAGTGACCTTCAAAATACAGTTCAACACAATGAAAGAGACATTTTTCATCAACACAATGCCAAAGATACTCTGATATAACCATTATTCATATTCTTTCAGTCTAATTTAGCAGAAGTTACCGAATTTGTAGAGCTGCTAATTGTGCATTTTCAGAAAATCTGACCCATATAATATGTTTAGAATGGAAAGTTGATAATTGTGATGTGTTTCAGGAAAATGAGTCACAAGTCGCAAAATTGGTGTTTTTCAAAGTCGTTTATTCACAAGATCTCTTTTTTGGAATATTTCCATTTTTGGAGTGTCTAGTCCTTATGGTAGTATGAATACATCTACCAAATTTCAAGACTGTTTCTTGATTATATCTGTGCGTTTCTTAGATCATCCCATTGAGTATATTTAGCTACTTCACTGGTAATTATCCACCCAGAAATATTGCAAACGTTTTTTTCAAAAATAAAAATATCTAACTAAAAAGATAAAAGTACTTATGAGATGTCCTCAATGTTTACATTCATTGGAATCAGCTTGATCTCCTCTTTTCAAATATGGTGATATCTCAAAATCCATATTTTGCGACTTATGACTCATTTTCCTGAAACGGATCACAATTAAAAGTACTTACACGAGTAGGCAAGCAGGCCCAGACTCTAGGCATATCTACGTCGTACCGGGAAGGACTAGGAAGCTCCTGACACGAGGACCATTGTGGTGGACAGGCGCTGGATCTGTCGCAGTTCGGCTGATTGACACCAGAGGGATACGTCACTCTGCACAGCGGCATTCTGCAGCCCCCTCTCCCGGGTTGTGCAGAAACTAGGCCTACGAGGAGCAGGACGGCGGCGATGGAACTCATGTAATTCATCTGTTGGGGGAGAATTGTTTTTAGTATTATTCATTTACAGGCTAAATCGAACAAATCTTTACTTCTCAGCTGATATACAGCAACTTGCTATTGTGTCGCTCAACAAGTTTACAGCATTTTTAATTGATTAGTCAAAGTTTTCTCTAGCCATACCTTACCTTCAACGGTTTACTGATATCTTTAAATAATTGTGGGGTTTATTTGTAATTAAATGATTTTATTTAGCCACGCGTTATGTGATATATAATATTCTCAGTCTAAGCTAATGAAAATCAATACTAGTAAAGATTTATAAATGAACAAAGATTGACAAAAGGTACACTACTAGAATTAATTAACTTAAATATTAAGTCACAATTAGAAAAGTTAAAAGAATAGTTATAAGAACAAGTGCAGAATGAAACGCAAATGCCTTGAAAACGCAAGGAAAAAACACTTTGAAAAATATCAATTTTTCGACTTGTGACTCATTTTACACAGTCACAATAGGGGAGTTTCATAGCCGCCATTTTGAATCTTGATTCGCATGGAATTATGGGAGTAATGGTACAGTGTAAAATCTATAGAAAACATATTATCTTTAGCTTGGAATATTTATCAGTGGTCCAATATCAATATCCATGTATTTTACATGTTTCTATAACACACAACTTCAACGTTCCCATCATGCATTTGGTTTCTATTGGTCCTTTACATGACCTATGATATTGTTGAAAACATTCTTGCAATTTTCCATAAAATTGTTACTAAACATTTGTATGTCAGATTTGAACTGAATCTATCCCAGAATGCACTGTCATAGACATGCGCAGTGAGACATGCAAATCCCCTATTAGTAATCACTACCTTCCTCCCTCTGCATGCACACAGTCTAAGCTCAGAACCGATCAGGCCCCTTCAAACTCAGGGAAACTAACCGAAAAAATCTAATTAAAATCCCATTATAGAAGGGTATTGGTGGGCCTACTCCAGGGCCGGGAAAGCCGATCTGATATGCTCTGAGCCTATACATAGTATTCACATGACGTCACCCCAGTCAGCGGCTATCCTCACTGGCAGCCATACTGTGTGGCAGCATAGATAGCGGGAGACACTAGATCGACATGATTTCCCGTTTCGAATGTTTGCTAATGGCAATTATACTCATTATTCCATCATGACACACTAAAAAATGACCAGATAACCTATCAGCATACTGTATATAACATTCTCTAAAACTTTCAGAGGTGAAAACTGCATTTTTGAGGCTTGGAGCACTCATGTCCAGCTAAAGTTGACCCACAGTATGGCAAGCCGCGGCTAGCGCCGTGACGTCAGTGAATACTATGCATAGACTGTATAGCCTACTACACGTTGATGCTATTAAACACTAATAATGATGTAATATTTTCAAAGATATCTCACCTTGTTGTGGAGTTATGTATGAAGCTGTCTGTGACGGGATGGTCTGACAGAAGATCTGCTCTATGGTTGTGTTCTGGTGCTGTAGGCTGCAGAGTGTTGCAGGTTGGTTAGTGGACAGGAGAGAGACCCAAGGCCCCTTATATACTGATGCACCCCCCCCTATAGGGTCGTGAGATGGGTAGGGTGGATGGGGTGGGATAGGTGTATGCAAACATACATGTGGGTCAGATTTTCAGAAAATGTACAATTCGTCTTCACCAATCCTCTCAAATAACCCACAATTAAGACACAAATCAGCTTCAATATGCAATTTAACATAACAGAACTCATACTTTAAATCAATGCGATACCAAATATACTCAGATATACCTGGTATTCATCGTTTTCCAGTGTAATTTAGCAGTATTTCCTAAATAAGCAGAGCTGCCAATTGTACATTTTCTGAAAATCTGACCTAGGTGTTTTATGCATGTTTATTATACAGTCGTTGATCAACACAAGCATCACGACAAGTCTTCTGCAACTTCTTGCCCTTTTCTGTTTGCAGAGGAAAACATATGGGTCAGATTTTCAGAAAATGTACAATTGGCAGCTGTACGCATTTAGTAAATTCTGCTACATTAGTCTGAAATTTGGTCAATAGTAGGTAAATTCACAGGATATATTTGTGAGAATGTTCTCATTTTTGGCGTGTTTAACGCTTCCCCTGATATCAACACATGTACTCATTTTCAAGACAGTGTATTACATATATTCATGTGTTTCTTATAGACTATATTTAGCTACCTTTAATACTACGAAATGTGCACCCAGAAATATTGCCAACTTTTTTTTTCAAAAATAAAAATTTTAAACATGGAATATAAAAACTTTTACTCATTTGTTTGCTTATTGCCAATCCTATTCCTGAAACACATCACAAATGTGATCTGTTTTAGGAAAATGAGTCATAAGTCGCAAAATATGGATTTTGAGATATCACCATATTTGAAAAAAGGAGATCAAGCCGATTCCAATGATAGTAAACACTGGGACACCTAATAAGTATTTCTATATTTTAAGTTTGATCTTTTTATTTAAAAAAAAAGTTTGAAATGTTTCTGGATGGGTAATTACCAATAAAGTAACTATATGTACTCCCTACAAGGGCCTTCAAAACGCAGGGATATATTCAATGCAATGTCTCGAAATTTGTTAAATGGATTCATATGACTATAAGTGGTAAACTTTCTAAAAATCAGAATATTTCAATAAAGAGATCCTGTGGTAAAAACACTTTGAAAAGTATCAATTCTGCATCTTGTGACTCATTTTCCTGGAACATATATGTAGCCCTCTGGGAGGGGACTAACATGCCAGGGTTGGGCCCGCTCCTATATGGGTCACATCTTGAGAAAATGTACAATTCGCCTTCACTTATTTTCTCAAATAACCCACATTTAACACAGTAAAGTGCTTCAAAATGCAGTTTAACATAACAGAATTGATACTTTAAATCAATGCAATACCAAATATACTCAGATATACCCAGTATCCATCATTTCCCAGCCTAATTTAGCAACATTTACAAAATTAGTAGAGCTGCCAATTGTACATTTTTCGAAAATCTGACCCATATAGGAGTGCTGGCAAACATTCGTGTTCTAGGAATGAACTGCAAACAGTGCATCGTGTATAGCACATGCAGCCTCTCCATACATGAGTCAGATTTTCTGAAAATGTACAATTCAACTTCGCCAATTTTCTCAAATAATCCAAATTTCAGACGAAAATAAAGTCCAAAATACAGTTCAACCTAAACAAACAGATTGCTAGAATCAATGCAATGCCGAATATACTCGAATTTACCTAGTATTGACCAGATTGCAGCATAATTTAGCAGAATTGACTAAATGTGTAGAGCTGCCAATTGTACATTTTCTGAAAATCTGACCCATAATAGCATGGTAACCAGTCCACCCGACAGCCCAAAATATACTCATCCTTTGCTATCCCTTTCATTTTCCCCTGTTTTTACATCTTTCTGGTACATTTCAATGGATTACATTGTCATTGCTTCGTGGTCTTCGTGGACTCCAGTATACCATGGGATGGGTTATTCTAAGCGGGACTACTTTATACATCATGCACCGTGAATTGCACAAAATTATTATAAATTATTCATTAACTACATACTTTATTTTAGTTTGAAAATATCAAAGTTTACAATTTCCGTATGAGGGTCCAATAATGAGAGTGAGATAAAAAATAGTTTGATTACACACGTACACTATAAATTAGAAATTATCTTTTGTTCCTACGTTTCAAAACTGCATATGAGGGGAATAATTATCAAAGAAATAGGTAGCCGAATCATCAACCCTATACCGTGCTACTGTGTACGCGTGAATAGGCCAGTCACTTGAATGGGTTGTATGTACAGCTAGGATAAATGTTCATGTTTATGTTAATAGGGGATTTGCATAGCGGCCATTTTGAATCTTGATTCGCATGGAATTATGGGACTAATGGTACTGTATAAAATCTATAGAAAACATACCATGTTCAGCATGGACTATTTATTAATGTTCTAATGTCAATATCCACGTGTTATACATGATTCCATAGCACACGTCCCCATCTTTCCCATCATGCATTTGGTTTTTATAGATCATTTATACAAGTTTTGATATTGGCGAAAACATTCTTACAATTTTCTATTAAAATGTTGCTAAATATTTGTATGTCGGACGGAATCCGTCCCAGCATGCCCCATGACAGGCATGCGCAGTGAGACATGCAACTCCCCTATTCTTGGGGTTTTTGCAATATCCTTTATTTTCATTACATGACATTGTAAAATCTGGATCTAAACTTGTGAGATTTAATTATTTAGTCTCATTCAGACATACATCTACCACGCCCCCTACCGACCGGCCTCTTTTAACTGGTTCGGTTCTGGAATTAGACATACAACTCTGTGTGTTGCTTGATTCATTTCTCGCTCAACTATCGACCCTAATTATTTTGGAGAATGACCCACGACTCTTCAACATCTTAACCAGTACAAGTCAAGAGAACAAACTTTAAGGTAGAATCAGAAAGTGGCAACACTTTATTTATCAACCAGCGTTAACTCATTATGATTCCGGTAGATGGAGGCACTGTAGGTAGATTGGAGGTGCAGTGCTACTACTATGGAAGTGTCACGAACGATAAATGCCAATATCTCATTATATAACATTATGTAACATTACATAAGGATATGGCATAAATTAACATTAATTATTATATATGGTTATATCACATTACGAATATTATGAATAAACCTACAGACTAGTACAAGTCTAGGTAACTAGTTGAATAATATCTCACTAGGAGTCCACTGAGGACTTACCTGATTATTAAGTAGGTTGACCTAATTAGGTAACACCTGATTGGTAGGTTACATCATTGGCTAACGCTACAGTAGCCTGAGGTAGTATTTACATATCTCCCTCCTATTGGTTTAATATAAGCGACCCCCTGTGGTCAGCTCATGTATATTCATTATGATTGGATAATGTAAATGAAGGTAAATATATGCATGTTGATTGGTTATTAATTACGCATGCGCACGCATGCGCAATAACATGTATGATGATATATAAACCCATGTTTCTCCTAATAAAAGTTATGTCTAAACAGGACAAACCTCTGCTCTTATTATTACCTCATACTAGACTATACTTAGTCTAGACGATCATTAATTATCCATATACATCTCAGGGACTCTAGCTAGCTCTACCATCGACAACGGATCCCTTGGAGAATAGTGATTGTATCAAATGGTGGAAAACCTAAATATTTAAACCTGGCTACACATACCCTACGTAACAGGGTAGTTACCAAGGTTAGTCCAAAGAAGAGAAAATACAAGAGGAAGAATCCTGTGCCACGACTTCGTGAACCTGACGAATTCGAACAGATAGCTCTACAATTTCATGATATCAACATGGATGAGGCAGAAATCGCAGAAGCTAGAAGAGTTCTAGACCAGAGGATTAATGACAGACTTCGCGATCAGTTAGAAGAACGGGAACGAGGGATAAACCTGAGAATACAGCAGGGGATAGATGCGGCAATTTTAGCAGCACGGCCGGAGGCACCGGCAGGTCAACCGAACGCCCAACTTGCACAAGCCTTAGTAGCTATGCGAGCTCAGGACCCAAACCTGAGAAAACCGGACGTTTTTAAAGGTCCGACCCTCACAGTGAACACAACACAATTCCTGGAAACTTATCACCACTATATCACCCAAGCTTATTTCAATGACCAGCCTGCTTTAGCAAGATATCTATCAACATATCTAGATGGGAAAGCTAGGCAGTGGTACGAGCGATATATTCGCGTACCGGCCAATGATAGAAACAATTACGAAGCTATAGCAAATGCTATGGTATTATACTTTCGCCCGGACGAGCGAAACCTAAGAATTACCCAAGTGAGGAAACAGGGTAAAACAGAAACAGTAGAGGACTATTCTTTATACCTACGAGATATAATATCTGCAAGAGCTATCAACGAAGATGGAGCTATAGAAAAGCTCATAGAAGGGCTAAGACCAAGCCTTTCTCCCATTGTCCTGGCCCAGAATCCAGTCACATACGACGCGGCGGTTAAATCTGCAAAAACAGCAGAGGCCAGCGAGAAATCCAGGAAAGAACCAGCTCTCGATACCAGTGAATTATCAGCAATCCTCGCAAAAACTTGTGCAGATTTAACAAAATCACACAAGGAAGAGATAAAATCTTTGCATGACAAAATAGATATGTTGTCCAAGCAGAAAGACGAGCCCAAGGTGGCGGCAACGGAGACGGTCCAAGCCATGGACCAGGACCAAGGCCAAGACCAAGGGCAAGGCGGCAACGGGCGCGGCCGAGGCAGAGGCCGGGGAAAAGGCCGATGGAACGGCAATAAGCGCGGACGAGGAGGTAATTGGAGAGGAAAAGGAAAGGGCAACTGGAATAATCAAGGAAATCAGAACAATCAGGACTGGAACAACCAAGGAAATCAGAGTAACCAAGGATGGAACGGCGGCTGGAACAACGGTTACCAGCAGCCGCAATATCAGAATCAACAGCAGAATTCTGGTATGAACGACCAACTGATGGCGGAATTCCAGCAATTCCTACAGTACAGGAACCAGGGAAACGCCAACCACCAGTCTTATTAGGGCCAATTAGACATGGTGTGGAACTCTCTGTCGGGCAGGAGACTTTACCAAAAGGTAAAATGAACTTTCCAATGGACTTTGATTTGAAAAACGACGATTGTGTGCCTATTAACAACAACACCGAGATGATATTCACGACCAATACAGGCAAAAAGATTGAAGACAATGCAACAATAACTCTCAAGAAAACCAGCGAGATAGGTAAGACAATTCCCATATCTGCTATTATTGAAAATGGTTGTCTAAGAATTATAGGGTACAAACTAGATATTCCAGCTCTTGTAGATACAGGAGCATCAATTTCAGCAATAAACGATCGTCTTTTAGTGCGATGTTCTCAAAGGGAATTTGTAAAAACTAAACGTATTACCTGGAAAATCTATGTAGCTGATGGAGGGGTTGTACACGTCAAAAGGTTAGCCACGCTAGAATTTAATATTCAAGGTAGCAAGTTCACTCACCATTTTGCGGTTATACCTAATCTTAATAGGCCAATTATACTCGGATGTGATTTCTTCAGAAAATACAAAGCACACATTAAATTTGAAATTGATCCGTCTCCCGAGCACATGCCGGTGAGAGCGGTAAGGGCGGTAACAATACCCCCACATTCTGAATATGCAGTCACAGGTGAAGTTACCTCAATTTATGATATCAATGAGGATGGTATCGTAGATAATATGCAAAGGAGGGTAACAGTACCATTTATTGTACAAAGAAGTATGGTGAGACCGTGTGAGAAAAATAGGCATCCTGTAGTCTTACTAAATACAGCCTCAAGCCCATACAAAATATACAAGGGCCAGATTTTAGGACTTTTTACTAAAGTAAAGGAGAATGAAATCTCCCAGGTCCCAGAGGCTTTAAAACACACTATTGATTCTATGAATAATGTCCAATCAAGCGGTGCTGATGGACAACAGTCAAGATTGGATGAGTCATTTTCAGATTCTGACGCCGATTCAGATATTGAAATAAATGAATTCTCCAACATTTCAATCGATTCCACCCCAAATGTATCCCCATCTTCTGTATTAGATAGCAAGGGAAGAGAACGACTGAATCAGATTCTTGACAAATATAACGACGTTTTTGTAGGTCCGGACAACAAGTTAGGGGTAACTAAACTATACGAACATTCATTACATATGAAGCCGGACACTACACCATGCCATATGTTACCCTTTAGAACAACACTTGAGAAAGCCCAAGCATTTGATGAAGTTTGTGATAAGTTAGAAGCTCAAGGGGTTATTGAAGAGACAAGGACGGGGCCTTGGTCAAGCCGATCATTTTTAGTTCAAAAATCGGACGGAGGCCAGAGACTTGTGACAGACTTTAGGTACGTCAACGCCCACTTGATAAATCAAGCCCTAATCTCACCCAGAGCAGACGAATCGTTAGAATACGTCGGCGATCTACGTCCTACCATTTTTAGCAAACTCGATGCTCAGCAAGGTTTTCATCAAATTTCACTAGAAGAAAAATCCCGTGATATCACAGCTTTTTGCTCCTATAGCAAGAAGTATAGATACAAAGTGCTTCCTATGGGTCTAAAAACTTCCCCGCAGGCTTTTTGCGCATTAGTAACGATGATTTTAAATAAACTTCAATACAAATGTGCAATTCCATACCTAGACGACCTTTTAATTCTATCTAAAACAAAGGAAGATCACTTTAGGGACTTGAGCAATGTTTTTCAAGCTTTAAGGGAAGGAGGACTTAAGCTCAAGCGCAAAAAATGCGAATTTTTCTTAGACAGGATCAATTTCCTGGGTATGGTAGTGACCCCACAAGGTATACAACCGTGCCCAGAGAAAATTGAAGCCTTACGTTCCTTTCCTAGACCTAAGACAGTCAGCCAAGTAAGATCATTCAATGGATTGTGTCAATTTTTCAAAAGATTCATAAAGGATTTCAGTACAATAATCAAGCCTCTATACGCACTCACAAAAGCAAATTCCAAATTCCAATGGGACAATGCATGTGAGAACGCCTTCAATTGTATGAAAAAATCAATCTGTGAGGACGCATTACTACATTATCCTAACTTTGACAAACAATTCATTCTGGCCTGTGATGCAAGTAATATATCGGTCGGGGCAGTCTTGTCCCAGATGGATGATCAGGGATTAATGAGACCCGTTGCTTTTGCTGGCAGATGTCTAAGAAAACACGAATCCAATTACAATACTACAGAAAAGGAACTACTAGCGGTGGTATACTCTGTCCTTCATTTTCGGCATTATTTGGAAGGCAGGGAATTCAGACTATATACAGACCACGCAGCCCTCATCCCCCTTCTTACCAACAAACAAAATAAAAATCGCATGGCCCGTTGGGCGCTGGAAATCCAGCAATTTTCCTTTCAAATACATCACATTAAAGGACAACTCAACATAGGGCCTGATGTTTTATCAAGAAGGGCATACTCAGAAGAAGAAGCCATGACTTCTCTCCCCCCCAAAGCAAAAAGAATAAGAGTGGCTACAAGAGTTAGTTTTGGAGGGACGCACACAGAGAAAGTTTTCTCACCTGACGATCCCCCAATATTCGTCAAAACCCTCAATAAAGCAAAAAGAGGTATTCTAAAACATGACTCGACCCACCACATTTATTGTGATTGCGAACTATCTTGGTGTCAAGAAAACCCTACAAATAACTACAACCCGATTTTGACGTCAAACCTGGACCTGAAGATTCCAAGGTGGTTATATCCAGCAAATCACCCGAATTTTTCAGAAAAACTACTGAATAAGACAAACTCAAACTATGAGAATGCTGGCATAACCAAATTACATCAAAGACCCTTCTTGACACCAGATATTATAGATAACATGCAAATCACAAAAGAAAACACTCTACGCAAGCTTAACCCTATGGCGCCCGAATTTGTCCCAATCTCAAAAAGTGACGCCATAGAACCCAGTGTTGTAGCACGGCGAGACAATTCGGACGCGGCGGTCGCCATAGACGCCAAGCATAAAGCCTATGCGTTAGAGCAAAAACAAAAAGCTAAAAAGGTATTAGCGGTCTCAAAGGCAGACTCAGACAAAGATCAGTCAAATAAAACAATGAAAGCTCAGGCAACTAGGGAATTTACAGATATATCAGAGATATTAACAAAAATGCCAGATAATTGTTTTTCCCTTAGTAACCTAAAACGCGAGCAAGCCAGGACCGAATACATTTCACATATGATTAGCTATTTGGAAACAGAAGAATTACCTGACGACAAAAAAATGGCAAGGTATATTCTTTCAAATAGCAAGAACTTTATTGTGATAGAACACATACTCATGCACCATTCGGTGGAGATGTGGAAGAAATATGGTCATCTAAGTTTACAGATTGTAATACCAGACGGATGGATCGACCATATACTCTACATATTTCATGATGATCCGCTAGCAGGACATGTGGGACAACTAAAAATGTTGTCGGCAATGCTCCCAAAAGTCTACTGGCGATACATGAATAGGGACATCAAGCATTATGTCAATTCATGTGACACATGCTTAAAAGCAAAAAAGCTAAAGAAAACGCAGAAATCACCCCTTACTCTAAGGAACCCAGCGACATACCCTTTTCAGCAGGTATGCATTGATGCCATCGGTCCTTTACCAGAAAGTAAGGAGGGATATAAATACGTACACGTAATTTTAGATTACTATTCTCGTTTCTGTATAGCTTTTCCCACAAAAACTATTGACTCATACAGTGCTATATCAGGATTGATAGAGAGTCTGATCTGCAAACATGGAGTTCCAGAAACCCTTCAGTCAGACAACGGCACATCGTATACAGGTCAAATTTTCAAAAATGGATGCTCTAAATATGGGATCAAACAGATCTTCTCATCGCCATTTAGACCCAAAAGTAATGGTTTAGTCGAACGTTACAATTCCAGCCTAAATACAGCTCTTAGAGCTTATTCTATGGAAAGTCAATCCGATTGGAGCACATACCTACAACATATAGTATTCTCCTTAAACGCGACAGCAAACCAAACCACAGGTTTCAGTCCTTACTATCTAATTCATGGCAGACATCCAAACTCAATACTCGACTCCTCATTAAAGCTAGATCCAGAATTAAAATCAACCATCAAGTCTATACAAGACAAGGTGATCGCTCAGCATCTAGCAAATGAAAAAGTGATAACTAGGCAAGCAAATCAGAAAGTTAAGATGAAAACTCAGCATGATAAAACGGCTGCACAAACGAAAATTCAACCAGGAGACCTCGTCTATGTTTTAGTCCCAAACTTGATTGAGAAACACTCATGTAAAAAACTACAGAGAACGTTTTCAGGACCATTTTTAGTATGTAAATTTGTATCCCCCACATCAGTTATACTAAGGGACATTCTAACAAACAAATTGACTAGAAGGCCCCACCACGTAGATCGTTTAAAGAGAGTACAAGACGTTTCCGAAAATCCTTTCGCAAGTCGATTGATTAAACCAGTACCCAAACATCTACAAAAGAATTGGAAAACAAAAGACGGGACTTTAATTCCCAAAGACAATCTCATGAAAACGGAACCAATTATATCGCCTAGACCCTCACATTCAAAACTTCAAAAACGACGGTAAATCCTCAAAACTAACATCAAAATGCCGTCTGTTTATTCACAATTGCCATTTGTTTTATTTTCTAAAGAGCCGGCAGCAATGCCAGACTCAATGTCTAGCCAATCTGTCGCACATTTCTTTGTAATAACATGCCACTAGACATTTTACCGAAGTCACAAGCATAAGCAGGCAAACAAGCGATTGTCAGATTAAAGCCAAGGTGTTAGATGTTGCCCTCACAAATAATTAATCCCAACCAGACACAAACTAAGCCCCCCCTATACCCACAAATACAATAGCAGGTGTTACAGCCGACCATATGCTTTCGCGATACCATATGGATTAGGCGACTTGCGGGCCGAGAAACCTACTACCGGCATTAACGCCTCAATAGAAGCTAAAGACTGAATACACTCAAGAGCTTGAAACCTACGATGTCTAAGATAATAGACACAGGGGCATAGCCAACCCACTGGCCACGAATGACATGGCAGATAGGTATAAAGTCTCACGCATTCCCATCCCACCCCATTACAATAGTTACTATTGCAACACGAACACCAACAGCTTGACAACTCGCCGAGGATAGTTTGACCGTGCACTCATTGATTTGCAATGGCTAGGTAATTTGTCCTTTACTTTAACATATAAATATACGTACCAGTATATGGCAATGACTTGGCAGATATATATTACACTGTATTTTATTACATTATATTAGAATTTCACTTGGAATTTATTTTGAGATTCATGAAATTCGGTACCCAAGATTTTGGTACCATTTATTATGCAAGGTTCTTAAAAACTCCTTTGTTTATTTTTTTAAGGATTATCCTCCTACTATGGGGAATAACATCCTACATTTCATGTCTGGAAGCATCAAACCCGACGCTACGACACAACATAGGTATACTGTTTGAACCATTGCCGGCACCAATTGTCAATGGACACGACATGACAGAGATGGTGTTGGCAGTCCCTTATGACATACCCGCCTTGCCAAAACCGGCAATATCATTCGCAAGGGAAATGTCATTTCTATCTTATCCTTCTCCATATCAGGAGGATTTATCGGAAACTCTAGTGAAACAGGCAACAATCATAGATAGAATGATTACAGATATCCACGATCAGACAAGACAGACTATGGATACTATAAAACTGTTTTTAGCAAACCCAATCTCTAAGAAAACTGATAGGAACAAGAGAGAGGCAATTTTCGGTTTTCTAGGAGACCTGTTCAAAGGAGTATTCGGTGTCGCAACAATGCAGGATATTGACAATATAGCAACCGCTTTAGCAAATATCGATTATGTTATAGGCGCTTTTAAAAATCAAAATATAGATACGGCTGAACTATTGCAAAAAGTGGTTAAAGAACAAAACTCCTTCAGAAACACTTATATATCAGAACGTAGCATATTAAACGGAGCACTTACTGACATGGCTAGGAATATGGACTCATGGAATCTGAATTTTACATTGAGAATCGGAGCTATAGATGCCAATGCGGCGAACGAACGTTCCCAACTGGCACTATTAATAGAAGCAATTTCTACACTAAGCCACAGATCTCAATTCCTACAGTCACTAACATCAGTATCAAATTCACTACGACTTTTATCAACAGGAATATTAACGCCAGATCTAATTGACCCAGTTATACTAGAAAAATATATTAAACGTGTGGACATTCAGCTCAAAATTTCCGCCCCAGGATCAAAAGTTGCGGTTACCAACATTGAATACTACTTTTCACAAAAAGTATCGGTTTTCATGTACAGTAACAAACTTCTATATGTACATATTCCAATCATCATATCGATATATAAACCCATGTTTCTCCTAATAAAAGTTATGTCTAAACAGGACAAACCTCTGCTCTTATTATTACCTCATACTAGACTATACTTAGTCTAGACGATCATTAATTATCCATATACATCTCAGGGACTCTAGCTAGCTCTACCATCGACAACGGATCCCTTGGAGAATAGTGATTGTATCAAAAGGAAAGGAGCGGTGCATGAGTAATATTAGACCCAGTTTGGTCAGATTCTGGGGTGTATTTTTGTCACAATAGACCACGGCAATCACTTCCGGCAACTTCCGGTAAGGAATGGGGGTTATAGACATCAAAAGAACTGGTAAATAAAAGTCAGTAAGTGGTAAATAACAGTCGTAATAATAATTAGTATACGAGGAACTGTTCTGTACATCCGTAGCAGTGTGTTTTAACCGTTTGGCATATTGCTTTCAATCCTGGGGGGTTTCCCCTTATCTATAAAGACTAATATGAAAACAATTCCAACTCTCAAGTGAAATGCGCACATAATGATACCTAGCATTTATTATTGTTCAGCCTAATTTAGCACAATTGACTAAATGTGTATAGAGCTGCCCATTGTACATTTTCTGAAAATGTGACCCATATATAATGGATATGCATATGGTACAGTGAAAATGATACTATCAACATGAATATGTATTAGGAAATTCTGCTAAATAAGACTTAAAAAGTTGTAAATGCTAGGTACATCTGAGTATATTTGGTATTTGGGGGACTCAAACAATGTGTTTGGTTGAGTTGAACTATATTTCGAACCTAATTTCCGTCTTCAATGTGGGAAAATTGGGAGATTTGCTGAAAGTGAATTGTACATTTTCTGACGGTTTGACCCATATGAGTGAAATCGCCAGAACATGTACAATTGGCCTTGACCAATCCTCTCAAATAACCCAAAATTAAGACAGAAATCAGTCCAAAAAATACAGTTCAACATAACCAAACAGACTGCTTAAAACAAGGCAATACTAAATATACTCAGATATACCTAGTGTTGACGATTTTTCAGCCTAATTTTGCCGAATTTACCACATTAGTTGATCTGCCAATAGGGGAGTTGCATAGTCGCCCTTTTGAATCTTGATTCGCATGGAATTATGGGAGTAATGGTATAATATAAAACCTAAATAAAACATGCCATGTTCAGGATGGACTATTTATCAATGCTCTAATGTCATTATCCATGTGTTATACATGTTTCCATAACACAAGCCTCCATCTTTCCCATCATGCATTTGGTTTTCAGAGATCATTTACACAAGCTCTGATATTGTTGACAACATTCCTGCAATTATGATAAGGCCAACAAAAAATAGGTGTGTTTCCGATTTACCCCCCCCCCCCCCCCCCCCTACCTAGAAAAACCTTACCCTACCTAAAAAAAATTTTACCATACCTGATTTTCCCCCCATCATATCTTACTTTTTTTGGATTTTTTGACAAAAAAAGCTTATAAAAGCAGGAAAACGGGTTTTCCTAACCTGGAACTGTCAAAAGGCACATTTCCCATGTTCAAAACAACTATTGTTCTGAAAAAGACATTTTTTTCAGTTCCTGGGAGGAGTGATCCAAACAAACAAAAACTAACAAAAAAAAAGTTACCAACCCCCTACCGGTATGACTAAAAGACGCACAGCACCGAAAACCGTCTTTTAGTCAGACCCACCCCCTACCTAGTTTTCAGCCAGATAAATCGGAAACACACCTATTTTTTTTTTGGCCTAAAGATGTTGCCAAACATTTGTATGTCAGATTTCAACAGAATCCATTCCAAATCGCACTCCTGTAGACAATCGCAGTGAGACATGCAAGTCCCCTATTGTACATTTTCTGAAAATCTGACCCATATATCACTAAAAAAAAAGCCACAGTGAGAATTGGTGTCGGCCATCGTGACGCAATCTGGCCTCAGCGCTTATTTAATCAATTAATTCCAGGGATGATGGATCGGTCGGGATCAAAGCTGCACTTCCACGTCTGATCCTGTTTTTCATAACTGTTTCCCCATATGGGTCAGATTTTCAGAAAATGTACAATTCGCCTTCACCAATCCTCTCAAATAACCCACATTTAAGGCAAACATGAGCTTAGAAATGCAGTTTTACATAAGAGAACTGTTACTTTACAGCAATGCGATGCCAAATATACTCAGATATACCCGGTATTCTTCATTTTTCAGCCTAATTTATAGGAGATTTTCCTAAATGTGCAGAGCTGCCTATTGTACATTTTCTGAAGATCTGACCCATATAATCCTGGCCGGGCTGAGTGTGATATGAACATTGAAATAAGGCAATGTGTGATGTGTTTCGGGAAAATGAGTCACAAGTCGCAAAATTGACATTTTTCAAAGTAGATTATTTATAAGAACCCTTGCTTAGAATGTTTTCATTTTTGAAGTTCTCGGAGCTGCCAGTAATATAAATACTGGTACCAATTTTCAGGACATTGTAATAAATACATCTTGCATTACTAAGGTCATGTTATAGAGTATATTTAGTTCCTTTACTAGTAATTTTCCACCCCAAACATATCGCAAACTCTTTTTTTTTTAAATATAATATCAAATTTAAAATATAGAAATACTTTTTAAATGTCCTTAATGTTTGCTATCATTGGAATCGGCTTGATCTCATCGTTTCAAATTTGATGATATCTCAAAATCCATGTTTTGCGACTTATGGCTCATTTTCCTAAAACGGATCACATATGGGGGTTTTGTTTGGCACTCTTTTGAAAATACAATTGTGATCCGTTTTAGGAAAATGGGTCATAAGTCGCAAAGATGTTATTTTTCAAAATGTTTATTTCATAAGATCACTTTATTGGAATGCTCTGATTTTTGGATAGTTTATCACCTATAGTTACGTCAATCGATGTATCAAATTTCAGGACAATGTAATAAATATATCCTCTTTTTTTCAAAAATAAAAATATCAAACTTAAAATCTAGAAAAACTTATTAGATGATTAGACTGTTTACTATCATTAGAATCGGATTGATCTCATCTTTTCAAATATAATGGTATCTCAAAATCTATTTTTTGCGACTTATGACTCATTTTCCTGAAACACATCACAATTTAGAATTGTGGGGGGGTTGGGGGGGGGTTGGCACTCTTTTGAAAATACAATTTAGAATTGTGCTAGATTTGCATGGTAAATTAACATTGCATTCTCAGCTATTACAGCAAATACAATCTTACCAACTTTATTCATATTATGACTCATGGGACTGAATTAAGCAATATTCTCTGAAAATGTGCAAAAGTGGGTCGAGCGTCTGTGGACCTGTCTTCGGTCCGGAGGAGTCTGTGGAAGACCAGCTATAGGAGCTAAACAGTCTGGCACAACATCATACAGAAATAGATGGTAGTATACTACCCCAGGTGTTAGTGGAAGACCAGCTATAGGAGCTGAATTAAACAGCCTGGTAAAACACCATACAGCAATAGATGGTAGTATACTACCCCAGGTGTTAGTGGAGGACCAGCTATAGGAGCTGAACTAAACAGTCTGGTAAAACACCATACAGCAATAGATGGTAGTATACTACCCCAGGGGTTAGTGGAGGACCAGCTATAGGAGCTAAACAGTCTGGTAAAATATCATACGGCAATAGATGGTAGTATACTACCCCAGGTGTTAGTGGAAGACCATCTATAGGAGCTGAATTAAACAGTCTGGTAAAATAGATGGTAGTATCCTACTCCAGGCACTGGTGGAATACCTTGCAGCTGTAGGAGTTGCAAATATGTGATGTGTTTCAGGAAAATGAGTCACAAGTCGCAAAATTGACATTTTTCAAAGTAGATTATTTATAAGAACCCTTGCTTAGAATATTTTCATTTTTGGAGTTCTCGGAGCTGCTAGTAACATAAATACAGGTACCAGATTTCAAGACATTGTAATAAATATATCTTGCATTACTAAGGTCATATTATAGAGTATTTTATTATATGCGCATGCTATATGGGAGGTGCTATAAGTGGGGTGCTATAAAAATATTCATATAGGACGCGTCCTATAAAAATGTAGTTGTCTAAAAATAGCTCTGTTGATATGCTTTGCAGAGCTTTGGCTCTCCGCGAAGCATGTAAACAAATGCCCGCGATCGGTAATCCACCCGTGATTCTGGTACTATGATTATAGAAATACATAACAAAAACACATCATTAAATAGAGCATTAAATTCTCTATTGAATGATAAGTTTTATTAATGTAGCTCAATAAATGGCTGCAATATGAACGTTTTAGTTCAACAATTTCAGTAGCACACAGTATAGCTCTGTTGAGGCCTACTAACGGGGCTGTCACTGGGGCTGTCAGCGCGGCAGCGGGGCTCTCTGAAACTTCTTTAATATTTTATCAGTGATATCTGATATATTGAATGATATATGATTCTCTAATGATATAAATCTTATTAATGTAACTCAAGAAATGGCTGCGTTATGAACATTTTAAGTCAACAATATAAGTAGACCTAAAAATAAATACTGCATGATCGCACAGTGCAGGACAGTCAGCGGGGCTGTCAGTGGGGCTGTCTGCTGGGCAGCGGGGCTCTCTGAGACTTCTTTAGTATTTTTTCAGTAATATCTGATGACATATGATCAAATTTTATGCACATATAATAAATATAGAATGGAACTCGCCGGCAATAACAAAAAATTTATAGGACTTGATTCGTCCACATAAGCACTCTGCCTACGGCATCGTGCTTATGTGGATGAATCTCGTCCTATAAATTTTCGACTATTGCCGGCTCGTCCCATTCTCTCTCTATATAGCTTCTTTACTAGTAATTGTCCACCCCAAAAATATTGCAAACTCTTTTAACTTTTTTAAAAAATAATATCAAATTTGAAATATAGAAATACTTATTAAATGTCCTTAATGTTTACTATCATTGGAATCGGCTTGATATCATTTCAAATATTATGATATCTCAAAATCCATATTTTGCAACTTATGACTAATTTTCCTAAAACAGATCACATATATGCACTTTTTATTAACTACATACCAGTCTAGGCTCAAAACCTCTCAGATCAGATATGAATGGTATGCCAGTGATTGGACGCTGACTGCGTTAATGGCTTTCCCCACCCTGGACTTTAAAGTCATTCTGCGGTTTGGAGTGAGAGGCTTTCCCTCAGTTTGGAGGGACTCTCTCAACTCTGAACCTAGAGACTGAAGCAACGCAATCGCTACATGGGTCAGATTTTCAGAAAATGTACAATTTAACATCGCCAATCTCCTTAAATAACCCAAATTTCAGACGAAAATATCGTTCAATATACAGTTCAACCTAACCCAACAGATTGCTAGAAACATGCTGAATATACTCGAATTTACTTAGTATTGACCAAATTGCAGCCTAATTTAGCAGAATTTACTAAATGTGTACAGCTTCCAATTGTACATTTTCTGAAAATCTCACCCACATAGGTAACTCCCCTATTAAACTCCCCAGTGGTCGGCCAGACCAGTGCAATCAGTTTTTGTGGCGTTAGCGGTTGCTGTAAAATGGAATGTAAATTGACACAGGAGGGAGTGTGGTCGAACAGCCAGACGCGCTCCAGACATGCGCACGCATCCTACCAGACAGGTTGCGTCATTGTGCGCGTCTCACCTGGATTCCTGCGTGTCTGGGTTTAACATTTCTGTCAATGTTAGACAATAATGTGGAGAATTTGCAATATTGGGAATATCCGAGTGTATTATGTGGGTCAGATCTTTAGAAAATGTACAATTGGCAGCTGTACATATTTAGTAAATTCTGCTAAATTAGGCTTATTAGGCATATTTGCAACTCTACTTTATTTATGGTTAAGATTTTCAGAAAATGTACCATTGGCAGCTGTACACATTTAGTAAATTCTGCTAAATTAGACTGCACTTTGGTCAATACTAGGTAAATTCGAGTATAATCGGCATTGGGTTGATTCTAGCAATCAGTTTGGTTAGGTTGAACTGTATTTTGAACTTTATTTTCGTCTGAAATTTGGGTTATTTGAGAGGATTGGTGAAGGTGAACATTTGTACATTTGTATATTTTCTGCAAATCTGACCCATGTGGAGATAAAGACCGAGCCGTTCAGGGCAAGTCCCTGTTGGTTTAATGAACAGATGAAATCCTCACCCTAATATGTTTTTTAAGAGTTTGGACTCGAAATTCAGCAGCTTTATTTATTCTGGACAACGAGAATAAATATGAAGCATTTCAGTCTCGTTGTTCTGAATAAACAACATAGCGATGCAAAGTCGATCCATGCAAAATTGATTTAACTGAAATTGTCCACGCGTATAACTTTCTTTCTTTCTTTCTCTGTGTCTCTCTCTGCGTCTCTCTCTGAGTCTCTCTGTGTCTCTCTCTGTATATCTCGCTATGTTTCTGTCTGTATCTGTCTGTATCTGTCTGTGTCTGTCTCTCTCTGTCTGTCTCTGTCTGTATCTGTTTGTATCTGTCTGTATCTGTCTGTGTTTGTCAGTGTCTGTCTCTGTCTGTATTTGTCTGTGTTTGTCTGTGTCTGTCTGTGTTTGTCTGTGTTTGTCAGTGTCTGTCTCTGTCTGTATTTGTCTGTGTTTGTCTGTGTCTGTCTGTGTCTGTCTGTATCTGTTTGTGTCTGTCTGTATCTGTCTGTGTTTGTCTGTTTCTGTCTGTATCTGTCTGTATCTGTCTGTTTCTGTCTGTATCTGTTTGTGGCTGCCTGTGTCTGTCTGTATCTGTCTGTGTCTCTATGTGTCTCTCTCGGTCTCTCTCTGACTTTCTGTGTCTCTCTCGGTCTATCTGTCTTTCTCTGTCCCTGCCTCTCTCTTTAGACTGGCAAATTCATTAAAATCGAATCATTCACCAAGATTATCTTCATTATTGCATATTTCGAAAAGTGATTTCTAATATTCAGAATGATATATGTGCGTCAAGACAGGTCCTACTGCAAAAGTGTTAGCCTCTATTTCTCTCTCCTTCTGTGTCATGATTTCTGTGAGTAGTAGATAAAAACGCATTTGATGCTACTTTAGCAAAAGGGTGCGTTTTTGAGCCCACTAGTGTTCCCGCTTCTCACCAGATGGCAGGCTAGTTGGATTGCGTTCAACGATGTGTTTCTATCTACTACTTCTGTGTCGCTGTCTCTTTCACTCATCAACTGTCCCCTCCTCTATCTTCCTCTTTCCCTCCCTGCTCTCTCCCTTTTCCAACTCTCCTCCCTTCCCTCCTCTCTACTCCCTCTCCCTCCATCCTCTCTCCCTTTTCCAACTCTCCTCCCTCTTCCTCCTCTTTACTCCCTCTCCCTCCCTGCTCTCTCCCTTTCCCACTGCTCTCTCCCTCCTTTTTCCCACTCTCCTCCCTCTTCCTCCTTCCTACTCTCTCTCCCTCCTTACTCTATCTCTCCCTCTCTGCTCTCTCACTACCTCCTCCCTCTCCCTCCCTGCTCTCCCTTTTCTCACTCTCCTCCCTCTTCCTCCTCTCTACTCCCTCTCCCTCCCTGCTCCCTCCTTTTTCCCACTCTCCCCCCTTTTCCTCCTTCCTACTCTCTCTCCCTCCCTACTCTCTCTCTCCCCCTGCTCTCTCCCTTTTCTCACTCTCTCTACTCCCTCTCCCTCCCTGCTCTCTCCCTCCTTTTTCCCACTCTCCTCCCTCTTCCTCCTTCCTACTCTCTCTCCCTCCTTACTCTATCTCTCCCTCTCTGCTCTCTCACTACCTCCTCCCTCTCCCTCCCTGCTCTCCCTTTTCTCTCTCCCTTGCCGTAGACACAATAGGCGTAGGTAACAGCTGGTTAGGTCCCACTAAAGTCATTACTATAGCTGGATACGCCATGTTATGACCTGAATATATGGTATGTGACTGGGAGACAACCATAAATCCAATCACTGTCTACTAGGTGGTGTATGCATAATCATAATCACATTTATGAATGATTTCATAACCCTCGGGAAGACCTAATAATTGTGATATGTTCCAGGAAAATGAGTCATAAGTCGCAGAATTGATATTGTTCAAAGTGTTTAGTCATAAGATATCTTTGTTGGAATGTTCTGGTCTTTGGAAGGTTTAGCACTTAACGTCATATTAATCTATGTACCAAGTCTCAGCAAATTGCATTGAATATATCTATGCATTTTGAAGGCCTTCGTATGGAGTGTATTTAGTTAATTTATTGGTTATTACCCATCCAGAAACATTGCAAACTATTTTTTTTCAAAAATGAAACTATCAAACTTAAAATATAGGAATACTTATTACATGTCCTAGTGTTTACTATCATTGGAATCGCCTTGATCTCCTCTTTGCAAATTTATATGTTTTATCTAAAAATCCATATTTTGCGACTTATGACTCATTTTCCTAAAACGGATCACCTATGTCTAACATAGAAGAGGGCACCCTTCTCCGGTGTGCTTTTGTTATTGTTGTATATTAGCAACGACAGTACTCTCCTTGATATTAGTGTACTGGATCCGAAAATAACAATATACAGTTTAATACAAATTTGACAAGCCTTAAAGACTATATTTTGGTCAGATTTTCAGGAAATGTACAGTTCAACTTCTTCAATCTTCTCAAATAACCCAAAATTTCATACGAAAATAAACTAAATACAGTTTAACCTAACAAGACAGATTGCTAGAATCAATGCAATGCCGAATATACTCGAATTTACCTAGTATTGACCACATTGCAGCCCTAATTTAGCAGAATCACATATGCAATCATTTCAATGGATGTACTCTAGCTATTTGACCTATATAACGAGAAAGTGTAAAGCATGACAGATCGAGTGACAGGTTACCTTATGGAATAGTCTGTTACAAAAGATAATACTTTTGTTTTTATTTAAAAAAAATTATACTAAGATATTGACCTTTGACCTTGACATTGGCCACAACCTTGGAGGGAGGTCAGGAAGTCATTAAGTACAACTAGGGAGGTATATGATCACGGGCCATGAAGAGCGTCGCCATTTTAGTGGGCTACCTTTTGTAAACGTTAGATGTCCAAGACTCGAAAATACTGTTTTCCGGCCGTTTTAACCATCACCAGTTTTAATGAACCCCTGATAACCCTTGTTGATATGATAAATAATCTTTCTTTAGTAAATTATTACTAAAGTATCCAACATTGTGGGGTTTATCAGCTTTGTTTTTATAAACACGCTATAGACGCAAGGGTAGCACTGACCCCTGTGATGGCGGCCACTGTGATTCCCCAGCCAGGTGTGTGACGTCATGCGAAATCTATTAGGCCACTGGCCCTCTATGCGTCTATAACGGGTTACCAATAGAGCGGCCAATTATTGGCCGCTCTATTGGTATTCCTATTCGCATAGTGGAGGAGGTGGTGCCACTTGGTGGCAAGTCATTGCAAATGAGTGGCAGGTCATTGGCCGCAACTTGCCGTCATTGGCCGAAGAATCAAAATGTTTTGATTTCTTCAGCGAATAGATTGCCGTGCATTGAATCACTTGATATTACAGTTTAGTATTATTATCTACACTGCTTTATCAAATGTAGGGTTTGTACACTCTCATCCATTTAAACAAATCACTATTTTTTGATAGAACAATACTTGACTGAGACTGAGTGAGCCTGTTGTGAGAAATCAATGGCAATTTGCCCAGAGATTCAGGGTTCTAGTATAAATGATGAGGTCAGAGAAGGCGGTTGGATGGTTGTCTTCGGCCAGGCAGCAAGGTGTCTAAAGCATACCATGGCTTTGGCTTGGCCTTTATTTATAGTCAAACATGTTAACCAATTCATCAGTAACAATGGGTCCTAGCAATGCTTTCCCTGGCGTGTACCCTCATGATTGGCTGAGAGGGATCCCTCTACCCCATGAACTTGACCTCCCAGCTCTCTCCCATGCCAAGGCCATGCATTGTTCACATGATAGTTGGTCCCCTTGCTCTCAACCCCCCCTCCCCTCCCATTACCCTTGACCCAAGCATGAAGCGTCCCCTCCCTCCCCCAGTCCCTTCCCCCCACCCACTAATGAGTTTAACGCCGGGAACACTAGGTAATTCTATTTCTGGTTGCTAGACAATCAAGCATGTATACACACAACAACAGGTGTCCAGCATTACCTCCCTCCCCCGCTCCACCCAGGTCATGCGTGGCGGCCAAGGCCCAGGCAAAGGGGAGGGGGGGAGAGGGAGGGGGCAGGGACGGCCATTCAGCTGGTAAAACTAACCCAAAAGAATTCCAATTCTTTACACTGTATTATCAATTTTCACTCTAGTTTAGCAGAATTTGATAGATGCGTAGAAATGTGGATTGTGCATTTTCTGAAAATATGACCCACCTATCCTTCTCCGTGTTAATTTCTGTGTCCCTGCCTCTTTCGCTCACCAACTGCCCCCTCAATCTATTCTATCTAAGGACTAGCAAAGTACCCGTCCTCCGGACGGTCCTCCTCTCTCCCCACACTTCCCCCTCTCCCTCTTTTCCCTAAGCCTCTCCTCTGTTTCTCATACCCGTTTTTCTCTCCCAACCCCATCTCTGATACCACACTCTCCTCCCCCCCCTCTTCCTCATGCTCCCCCTCCTCACTTTCTATCCCTTCCCTCTATCTCTTCCCATACATCCTCTCCCTCCCCTCCTCTTTTCCCTCCCCCTCCCCCTCTTCTATTTCCCCACCCTCTCCCTTTGCCTCACTCTCCTCTCCTAGGCCCTCTTCCTCCGCTCCGCCTCTTCAATACCCCCACCCACTCCCACCCCTCTTCTTCACTCTCCCATTCCTCTGCATGTAGTTGGGTCCCCCTTGAATTGACGCAGACTTAGCTTGTGGCTAAGGACGTAGTCTCACAGGGGCTTTCCCAGGCTATAAATAGAGTGTGGATTTAAAAAAAGGTTTCAAAATCACATTTCTACCCCATATACCTTCACAAACCACATATGACGTCCTCCAGAGAGGGTGGACAGAACTCTATAGAAGAGTAAAACGGTTTGTAGAACAACAAATTCCGAGAACATGTGACACAAAGAAACCCCTCTTTTCTACCTCTCTTTTCTACCTCTTTTGGTAGAAATTGCTTTTCCCGTATATGGACGTAGTTCACATTATTAACCAAAGGCAACTACTTGCTGACAACTCTATTAGCGCAGACCAACTATCACTTTTAGATATGATATACAATCTTTACCCTGGATATTCTGGAATCTAGGGTAGAGCTAGTTCAGAGAACGAAGATGATTACTAAGTTATATAAGTATGTGGGTAATTAGCCCACTAGTGGTGAAGGAATAGGTGTCAGTGCAACGGTTCATCAAGAACTGGTTCTATATTCAGGTCACCTTTCTGGTCACATGCTAGCTAGGCTAATCAGGCTGCAGTATTAATTATTCATGACTCATTAACCAATGAGAGTCAGGGTGGTCACGTGATTGCCGTGCCTGACCTGCTGGCTTAGCAAGCATGATATTACATAATATGTCGTGCTGTTATAACTCATTGTGTCATAATATATTAGTGTATCTAAAATTTTAATTATTAATGGCCATATGCCTATACCTTCCCCGTAGCTCCTACCTCCATGGAGGCTACCTCATCCCCATTGGTCTGGCCACGCCCCCCAATGAGGGTGGGAGGCGGACTTGATGGTAGGCCTCCCCTAGGATATAAGGGGCTCTCTGACCCCTTACTCATCAGTTGCCTGTCTGATTAACACCAAGGTTATACCATCACTCTGTATATCTGTACCAGGAATAAATACATCTTTAAACTTCAACTAGCAAATACCCGTGCTTCGCACGGGATTTGCTAGTGGGACAGTGGGGCCCACATCTTCCCACTCTCCTTGTTCCCTCTCCAACCATCTTTCTCTTTCAAGTTGTCTCTGTAAGTTAGTATCTGTATCACCATTCATACCTCAAATGGAACCCTGTTAAAATGTTTTTTTGTCACTGTTGTATTGTTGTTGCCTCCCATTCCCTCTCCTCCCCCGCCCCTCTCCCCCCTTCCCCTACCCCGCCCCCCTTCTCCTCTCCCCTTCCCCTTCCCCTCCCCCTCCCCTACTCCCTCGCCCCGCCCCATATACCTTAAATGGAACCCTGTTAACATGTTTTTTTGTCGGGTTATGTTGAACTATATCTCCTTATTTTCCACTCTGAATAATTTTCAGTTTAAGTGGAGCTCCGTCAAACTCGATCCCTTTGATATACAAACTATAATGAAGTTGATGAGTAATTATAGTAATCCAGTATACTATAGGTCTGCACAGCATGACATAACCCTTCATTAATATCTCGGTAATATCCCATTAACTGTAAAGTGGTCCTTCCTTTAAAAAAGATTAAAGCTAAATGGTTAAAGTTAGATGGACCACAATGTAGTATTAATTCATTAACTTATTATTTATTATTATCTAGTAATTTAACCTTATAGTGTCATTCTGACACCAGGGTTACTTTTTTTTAACAAAAACTCCATATTTACAGAGACTTTCAAAGTGTTGCAAAATTTGTTTTTAATTTCTCATCGTTTCGTATTCTAGAATTTCATTAAATATAAATTTAAAAATTGGAATGGTGCTGAAACTAATTTGTGAAAGCCCTATAAACTCCCTCGTCCTCTCTCCTCTCTCCTCACCTTCATTATTTGAGTCAGATTTTCAGAAAATGTACAATTCGTTCTCACCAATTCTCGCAAATAACCCGAATTTCAGACGCAAATAAAGTTCAAAATACAGTTCAACCTAACCAAACAGATTGCTAGAATCAATGCAATGCTGAATATACTCGAATGTATCTAGTATTGACCAAATTGCAGCCTGATTTAGCAAAATTTACTAAATGTATACAGCTGCCAATTGTACATTTTCTGAAAATCTGACCCATTTCTCCTGCTCTGATCTGAGACACAGTTTCATCAATAATTGATAAAAGCATCTAAAACCTAATATTTCTAAATAATCTTTTGATAACTGTAATTTGCTTTAATGATGTGTTAACAAGCATGATGGGAAAGTCCCTCGGCTCCCACCAGTGCTTCTAATTCAATTTTTGTCCGTTAGGGGAGCAATTTCTCATTCCTCATTTCAGTCTTCATTGATTTGTTCATTTCGAATTCCCGAACGGAAAAATTGATTTTTGCTCTTCAAGCTGAGAGCTGTTCAGTTCAATTCACATTTGTGGGTTAGATTTTCAGAAACAATTGGCAGCTCTACACATTTAATCGATTCTACTAAATTAGACTGAAATTTGGTCAATGCTAGGTTAATTCTAGTATATTTGGCATTGCATTGATTCTAGCAACCTGTTTGGTTAGGTTGATTTGCATTTTGAAAGCCATCTTTGTCTTAAATTTGCGTTATTTGATAGGATTGGCAAAGACGAATTGTACATTTTCTGGCGTTTTCATGCTTGTTGAAGCTGAAGGAAGTAAAGTAAGATGTCATAATTGTTTGATCCAGAAACTAGGGGGAGGGGGGGGGCTTAGGGAGAGAAGAAAGAAATAGGGGACTTACATGTCCGCCATCTTGAATCTGGATTCGCATGGAACTATGGGATTTATTTTGAAATTAGTGTAAAATCTTTAGAAAACATGCCATGTTCAGCGCGGAGTGTTTATCAATGCTCTAATGTTAATATCCATGTATAATATGTGTTTTCATAACACAAGTCTCCATATTTGCTATCATGCAGAAGACCAGATTGAGCAGAAGCTTCTTGGCCAAAGGCATTAGTGTGTGGAATAGGTTACCAGAGGCTGTAAGAACAGAAATGGATCCAAAGCGCTTGAAAGTGAGATTGAAATATCTGTATTTGACTGAATTCAAGCGGTCGGGTATAGTAACATAACACTAGCCAAAAAAATAGAAAAATGTGTGTGAAAATTGTGTTGATGGTGAATATTGGAATATTATACTATAGTAGCTATAGGTTGCTCTTCTTTTGTGATAACTTGTTATTATACGAGTTCATAGATTACCAACAATGGCAAGTGCCTCAATACAACGTAAGGATATATGTAACAGGTATGATTATTAATGGTTATTCTGTAAGAGCACGGCGTCTGTTTTTTCTGTATAATACTAGTTGTTTAACCCACTCTGTCCTCTCAATACATATTAGATGGTATGTGACATGAGCTGGATATTTGTTTTTAATCACTGGATGCTTAGGCTATTTTATGTTGTTTAATTTAGTGTGTAATGAAAAATATTCGCGAAAAATTTAAAGCTTTTTGTACATGTTAACATGATATTGTCAATGTAATCATAATAGTATATTTATAAACAGAGCGAATGTATAAGATCAAACTCTTTTTCTATTGTTTAAAGCAGGCTGTCCTGAGAAAATTCATGCTTGTACATATGGAAATGTAATAGACCTGAATAAAATATTTTCTAAAAAATAAATCTAAATTTAGTTTTCATAGATCATTTATACAAGTTGTGATATGGGGAAATCGTTCTTGCAATTTTCGATGTCAGACTTGAACTGAATCTATCCCAGCATGCATTGTAACATACATGCGCACAGCATATGGGTCAGATTCTCAGAAAATGTACAATTCGTTTTCACCAATCCTCTCAAATAACCCAGATTTACGACAAGAATGAGCTTCAAAATGCAGTTTAACATAACAGAACTGATACTTTAAATCAATGCGATACCAAATATACTCAGCTATACCCGGTATTAATCTTTTTTTAGCCAAATTTAGCAGAATTGCCTTATTGTGTAGAGCTGGCAATTGTACATTTTCTGAAAATCTGACCCATATGTAAATCATTTTTATTTCGATAATATTTCACAATGTATAATACAAACTGCAGACTAGAAATTGAAATGAAAAAACTGAAAAAAGGAATATTATCTGTAATGTATGTACAGATCTTCCAAATACCACTGAATCTGGAAATATGATCTATATTAGTTGATAATAAATATATGGGTCAGATTTTCAGAAAATGTACAATTCAACTTTGCCAATTCTCTCAAGTTACCCAAATTTCAGACGAAAATTAAGTTCAAAATACAAATTCAACCTACCCACACATATTGCTAGAATCAATGCAATGCCAAATGTACTCGAATTTACCTAGTATTGTACAAATTACAGCCTAGTTTTGGGGAATTTACTAAATGTGTAGAGCTGCCAATTGTAAATTTTCTGAAAATCTGACCCATATACAGGTAAACTAAAGATCGAGTTGGTTGAGTGCAAATTTCTAAGCAACTGAAACCAACAAGTTAGTTAACAGATGTATTATACACCCTTTCAATCATGAAAATAGAACAAAATCGAGTCATAAATTTGAATTTTACCGGTAATCTGAGGAAAAAAACAGATTGGTTGCCATGACAATCCCACATAAATCACTAGTGAAATACGCACTATGCGTAAATCACCCTAGATACGTTGTTTTCAGAGCAATGCGTGTATAATAAAATATAATATTATGTAATAAGATCGCCAGTATCTGATCAGTACTAGCAGTACCTACCTATCCATATAAACATATTATTATAATTCAATTCAATTCAGAGATTCTTTATTTGCAGATTTTGTTTACAAAAGCAGGTTATTCGATGTCTGGTAACAGTAAGTGAGACCCCTGATACCAGGTCTTCTAAAGAATGCCTGATATATGGGTCATTTCGTCAGAAAATGTACAATCTACAGCTCTACACATTTAGTAAATTTCGTTAAATTACTATGTGAAAAATGATAAGTAATAGTTATTTTGAGTATATTTGGTATTCCAATGATCCAAGCAATGTATTTGTTTAAGCTGAACTGTATTTTGAACCTAATTTGTGTCTTAAATTTGGATTATTTGAGAGGATTGGTGAAGAAGAATTGTGCATTTTCTGAAAATCTGACCCATATAATTAAGACACAATGTCCAGGCACGTCCAAGGTCCAAGAGGATGGAATGTCTCCGATGTAAACTATACATACAAAGTAGGGTCAAAACTTCAGAAAATGTACAATTGGTCTTCACCAATCCTCTCAAATAACCCAAATTTGAGACGAAAATCAGGTTCAAAATACAGTTCAACCTAACCTAACAGATTTATTGAATGAATACAATACATAATATACCCAGATATACCTAGTATTTATAAATATATTTTCACTCTAACTTAGCAGAATTTGATATATGTGTAAAACTGTAGATTGTGCATTTTCTGAAAATCTGACCCAGAAACAGGCCCCCGGCAGTAATAAACCTCAGACAGTAACGGGTGAAATTGCCAGAAAATCTACAATTGATCTTCACCAATCTTCTCAAATAACTCAAATTTCAGACGAAAATAAAGTTCAAATTACAGTTCAACCTGACCAAACCGATTGCTCGAATTAATGCAATGCCGAATATACTCGAATTTATCTAGTATTGGCCATTTCTCATTCTAATATTTAAGAATTTACTAAATGTGTGGAGCTGCCAATTGTACATTTTCTGAAAATTTGACCCTAATGAGCCCCAGACAGTAATGACAGGTCCCAGGAAGGCTGATACAGCCTGCCTCTAGACACAACTGAACCACTAGCGTAAGCTTTATTGTGGAATTACATATATTAAACTCCATATTATCGCCCAGCACCATGGAATTTTCCCCATTACTTCTTCGTATAATTATGTCTCCTAACGAGAAGAACTGGCATCATTTTCTATGTGTGACAGATTTTTAGAAAATGTACAATTGGCAGCTCTAATATATGAAGTAACTTCTGCTAAATTCTGCTAAAAAGTGATAAATTCTGGGTATATCTGAGTAGATTTGGTATCGCATTGATTTAAAGTATTAGTTCTGTTAAACTGCAGTTTGAAGCTCATTTCTGTTTTAAATGTGGGTTATTTGAGAGGATTGGTGAAGGCGAGTTGTGCATTTTCTGAAAATATGCCCCAGTTATACTTGAAATCGACAGTAGAATCAGTTGTTATGTCCGTACGTCTGTGGCGTTCTTGTTAATTTCAGTTTGCAAGTCTTTTTCAGTCGTGGGCAGTTGCAGAAAAACATTCATATGAGACTTAAAACCATTCGCTCATGCATCTTGCTTTTTGTATTGAATTGAAATGTAATGGCAAATCCTGCTATGTCCAGAAGGTCGAAATAGAGCCCTTGTAATTCAGCTTATTCCTCATTTCGCATTGATATTTCATAATTGTATCAACTGTTATCAACTATAGAAACATTAATTGTCATGATTATACTTCTAGGTGACATATGCACATGGAAACTGATTACTTAGCTTTACTTACTTAATACCTATTACTGTTTACTGCGAACGTAGTTAATTTAGTCAAAGGTAGATCTGTAACTAAGAAAAGAATAACAAAAAAGGCATGATCGGGAAGACCTCTTTTTGAGATGATCACAACCTTTTTGTCGAAACATTCTCACGGCAAATAAATAATTATCTTATCTTATGTTATATTACTAGACGTAAATGATTACTACCTCAGAGGAATTCATGATTCACCAAACACTCAAATTTCACTTTATTGTAGCACAAAACTTGTACTAATAGGAGAATTGCATGTGCTACTGCGCATGTCTGTTACAGTGCATCTTAGGATAGATTCTGATGAAATCTCTCATGCAAATATTTGGCAACATTTTTATTGAAAATTACAAGGATGTTTTCACCAATATCATAGCTTTCATAAATTGTCTATGAAAACCAAATGCATGATGGGAAAGTTGTGTCATGGGAACATGTATGATACATGGATATTGATATTAGAGCATTGATAAATATTCCATGATGAACATGACATGTTTTATATAGATTTTATACTGTACTATTACTCCCATAAACCCATGGGAATCTAGATTCAAAATGGCGGCTATGCAAATCCCCTATTTGGTTGAATATTCACTCATTCCAATCTGGTGCTACTGAAGCCCTTTCCTATGGTAGAGATAAAAGCATATGAATGAAGTATCACGGTAGCCTTGACCTTGACCTTGAACATCAATGGGTGCCGCCATCTTGTAATTACGTGGTATTAAGGCCAAGAAGATGCATCTTCTGAATACCACATTGCATGTTTCTAATTAGGAGAAGCATGTTTGCGATTCTTGATTGAGTAACCAGATTGCCTTTTTTCCAGGAATGTGTGTTTTTCTAAGACATTTCTATTTTGGGGCGAAGCCATATTGGATAAAATCTCGAATAGAATTGTGTAAAGTGCATATGGGTCAGATTGTCAGAATGATTGAGTTAGAAATTAAGCTGAACAAATATAAACTCTGCATATACATGATATATATGGTATTATTTTGATTCAAACCTTGCCTACGTTCAACTGTATTTTGAACCTCTTTTCCATTTGGAATGTCGGTTATTTGTGATGATTCAATGAACCGAATACATCGCTTCTGAGATCGGGTGTTCATATGTAAAAGAGGTAGAAAAAACTATTTCCGTCGCGGCGCTTGTGGCATCTACACTTCCGGTCCCGTAGCTAAGAAGTACGCAACATGGCGGAAAGTTGCTGGCTACTTTCATCGAGTTAATCAATTTCTACAGAGTTTGAAATTTACATGTTCTTATTATGCTAGGCAAGCTAAGGTAACTACGGATAATATCAGATCAGACCCCCAAAAAAACAAAAATCAGATTAAAATGTTGACCTCCATGATAGCATTAACAAAAGGAGGCAAGTGGTGCATAGGCCGGCAGAAGTGCGTGTGTCGTAGTTTAACTAGAATTACATATCATCCTCACAAATTATACATACTTCAACTGAATCTGAATAAATGTCTTAAAATGATGATTTAGAACAGCAAGAACGTCTCTTTAGCTATGATAAATAGGCTTATTTGCATACTCCTGATGTCATCTTTGACCTCTACCCATTACATGATGCTCTCATATATGGGTCAAATCTTCAGAAAATGTACAATTTGCCTTCACCAATCCTCTCAAATAACCCAAATTTAAGAGGAAAATCAGGTTCAAAATACAGTTCAACATAAACAGACAGATTTATTGAATGAATACAATACAGAATATACTCAGATATAACTAGTATTAATCAATTTTCACTCTTATTGAGCAGAACTTGATAGATGTGTAGAACTGTAAATTGTACATTTTCTGACAATCTGACTCATATAGGTCTACAGTATATGAGCACATAACTAACATACATCCTATTTATAGGCCTAGCGAGCAGCATGTAATGTTATAATGAGCAATATCATGCAATTATATGGGAAACTATGGCTCTATGTGGGTCAGATTTTCAGAAAATGTACAATTGGCAGCTCTACATATTTAGTAATTTCTGCTAAATGCTGCTAAAAAATGATAAATGTTGGGTATATCTGAGTATATTTGGTATCACATTGATTTAAAGTATCAGTTCTGTTATGTTAAACAGCATTTTGAAGCTCATTTTCGTCTTAAATGGGGGTTATTTGAGAGGATTGGTGAAGGCGAATTGTACATTTTCTGAAAATCTGACCCATGTACTGAATGTGTCCTTGACATGCTAAATGGGATAGATTGTACATATCTATTACCAGACTGACTTGGTGGTATAATTAGAGTCTAATACTCGGATAATTTATGTATATATGGGATTGAAATACAATGAAAATGCACAATCTACAATTCTACACATCTATCAAATTCTGCTAAATTAGAGTGAAAATTGATAAATACTAGGTGTATCTGAGTATATTCTGTATTGTATTCATTCAATAAATCTGTCTGGTTATGTTGAACTGTATTTTGAACCTGATTTTTGTCTTAAATTTGGGTTTTTGAGAGGATTGGTGAAGGTCAATTGCATGTACGTTTTCTGAAGCTGACCCATCTAAAGCTACCTACACATGCACATGTCTTTTTTCTAGTTCATAGAATAGTGATATTTGCCATGTTGATTTGCATAACTCTTCGCTGGCCCAAACAGTTAAGTGTAAGTAACTCAGTCAGTAATGGCCTGGAAGGATGGTATCATATATAAGTGGACTGTGTTCTTACAATCATATATGAGTAGTAGTGCATTAAAATGGGGATCCATGAGCAACTCCATCATGCTAGTAGTAGAGCAGTTGAGCGAATAATATGTGATCCGTTTTAGGAAAATAAGTCATAAGTCGCGAAATATGGATTTTTAAATATCACCATATTTGAAACGAGGAGATCAAGCCGATTCCAATGATAGTATACACTATATTCCACCTACAGGACTAGCACAAACCATCGCAAGGCTTACCGCAGAGCTTACAGCAGCCAGTGGAGACCACCCTTATACAAATAACTGAATATGAGTTCTACTGTTTATGATGAAGCAAGCGGTCTCTTTGTACATAATGGATCAATTCACACATCATATGGGCAACGCATCAACTACCCTAGATAGTTGTGTGCCTTTTTGTAATTGTATTTAAAGGGTGGTCTCCACTGGCTGTGGTAAGCTCTGCGGTAAGCTCTGCGGTAAGCCTTGCGATGGTGCTGTGATGGTGAGAAGTGGCAAGGTCCTGCCTACATGGCCAGTGATCCATGTAGGCAAGACCTCGTAATTCCCCTCCACCTACAGAACCAGCACAAACCATTGCAACGCTTACCACAGAGCTTACCGCAGCCAGTGGAGACCACCCTTAAGTGACTGGCCGATATAAATATTTTACAAAAAAGAAAAAACTATCGATGTGAGGACAACGGCCACACAGCCGAACACAACCCAGACAACTGATTCTCATGCGATTTTGCACCGCAGAGGACGGCTTTCCACACAATTCCATGAGAATCGCATGAGAATCGGCTTAGTGGATAAGGCCCTTAACAAATGTTAACTGGACTTCATATAGTGTAGGTGGAATGTTGGTATATTATTGTCTTTTGTGTAGGTCTTTAACTGCCAAACCATATATATTCTAGTGGATCAACTGGTAGGGATATTAGGGAGATTTAGCAACCACAACGCACCAACACAACACTAACGCATCCACTAAATATTAGTATATTATTACCGTTGTGGGGATATTTTGACAGGCCTGCAATGCAGATGCCCTGGGCCTAGCACCTCTCGAGATGTCCCCACGGTGTAGTAATGTTCAAATAGTTAGTGGATGCGTTAGTGTTGTGTTGGTGCGTTGTGGTTGCTAAATCTCTCTATTGCTTAAAAGTGAAAAGGTGGTGTAATGAAATGTACAGAGGGCAAGCAGGCAAGAGATAGCACTCACCTATCATCTTGAGTTTCCACACTGAACAAGAATAAATATAGGCGTCCAGATTAGTTTATTGCATTTGTCCGTTAGTTATGACAAATTGTCTGACAAACTGCGTTCAGCTCTTGAATGCTCCTTAAAGGGTGGTCTCCAACCGGTAAGCGGTAAGCTCTGTGGTAAGCTCTGCAGTAAGCCTTGCGATGGTGCTGTGATGGTGAGAGGTGGCGAGGTTCTGCCTACATGGCCAGTGATCCATGTAGGCAGGACCTCGTCTTTCCTCTCCACCTACGGAACCAACACAACACCATCGCAAGGCTTACTGCAGAGCTTGCCGCAGCTAGTGGAGACCACCCTAAAGCCTGGGTTCCACTGCCACACTACTTCTCCCGCTAGTCCTACCGTTTCTTTTATTCCACTACTTTTAGAAGCAGGAGCAAGTAGCGAGACGTTGCCGCTTCAATTCAAACATGTTTGATTTGAAATGGCTACTTCCCGTTACTTCTAAAGTAGTGGGACAAAAGGAATGGGAGTAGTAGCGGGAGAAGTAGTGGGGCAGTGTAACCCAGGCTTAACGGGCGTTCATTAATCTTACATGCATACAATTAAGAGATATAAAAAAAAAACAAAAAAAAAACAAAAAAAAAAACAATTAAGAGATATCAAAATCGTGCGATATATCCGTGTGATCCAAGTGTTATGTTTAGGCTTATTTTCCACTTTGCTCAGGTCCTTTAATGGCCAATTTTTAATAAATATGATTAATATAATAATAATGATAAATATAATTAATGTCAATAAATTGACAAATAATAGTGAATAATGAATTGACTTAACAAAGTTAATGTGAAAGTTAAGGGCCTAGTCCACTAAGTTGATGAGACTTGGCTCAGTGGACTAGGGCCTTTAGAAAAGGTATGAATCTCAAATCAGACTTTGGTCTTACTCATTCAAGCCACCCCACTCCATTAGCAAATGAACAAATAAGTTGATTAATGAATTGTGATGTGTTTCAGGAAAATGAGTCATAACTCGCAAAAACTGGATTTTGAGATATCATGATATTTGAAAAGATGAGATCAAGCCGATTCCAATGTTAGTAAAGAGTCTAATAATCGAATTAGAAAAATTCGAAAAAGTATTTCTAGATTTTAGGTTTGATTTCATTTTTGAAAAAAAAAGTTTGTAATATTTATTGGAGGCAACAACCAGTAAGGTAACTGAATATACTCCATATGTGGACCATTAAAAAGGATAAGATATATTATATATAATGTCCTGAAATTTGATACATCGATTGAGACAACCATAAGTGATAAACTCTTCAAAAATCAGAACATTCCAATAAAGCAATCTTGTAAAATAAATACTTTGAAAAATATATGTTTTGCGACTTATGACTCATTTTCCTGAAACACATCACAAATAAGTGGATAAATGAATTATTTATTAAATGAAAAACATAAGTAATAATGGCAAAGGCTAACCTTGGTATAGGCACTTCCAGCCCATCTCGATCCGTGAGCGATTCGCCATATTGAAAGGTAAGTCCGTCCGACTTGGAGACATTCTTATTGAAACTACCAGTGGCCCTGGAAAATAAAAAGGGGGAAAAGAAATTGAATAAAGGCCCACAGCTCATCTCTTGTATGGAAAATCGATGTTGGGAGCTCAAGCGGATGACAAGGGAAAATCTAGAGGAAGAGGGGGAATGTGCAATATAGGTTGAAAGCACCAGAAAATGTACAATTCACCTCCACCAATTATCTCAAATATTCCAAATTTAAGACAGAAATCAAGTTCAAAGTATAGTTTAACATAACCAAACAGGTTGTTTGAATTTGCACTATACCAAATAGACCCAGATATACCTAGTATTGATGAGTTTTTAGTTTAATTCAACAAAATTTACTAAATGTGTTCATCTGCCATTTGTCCATTTTCTGGAGATCTGACTCAATAGCTCGGAATTTCATTAAGAGGGGGCGCTTCAGCGCTTGGTATGACCCGATCTATATATAGACTACTATGTGGGTCTATAACAGTTAGGACTCATAGTATTGTGGGAAAATTACAGAAAATAATGACACTATAGGTCCAAACCCTCAGATCAGATAAGAATGGTATATCAGTGATTAGACTCCTACTTCGCTGAACGGTTTCATCGGAATATAATGACATTTTATAATGGCACTTTGTGGTTTGTGGCGAGAGGTTTTTCCTTCGTTTGAAGGGACTCTCTCAACTTTGGGCCTAGACTGATCACATTATCTTAAAGGTATCTCAAAGCTGCAGTTAACATCGGTAAAATATTAAAAATGTCTTTTAGTCCAGCAGCGAAATGGGTTTTTTGGGTCAACCCGGCTCTGGAGGTCCCACAATGGTTTTTTGCTGACTTTATATCTTTGGACCTGGAGAATAAGAATCCGAAGAATGCCAAGCTGTAACCCTTGAGGGGTTTGAGAAATTCAAGATGGCCGCCATGACCACACCCAATAAGTACCAATTTCACTTTTCAGCTCATAATTCAATAAATAATATGGAGTAGAACGACAATTCTTGCACCAAAATGTTCCATTTATCATTCTATTTTTGGTCCGTTCCTTTCCATTCCAACCAATCTATAAGTCATTTCATGGGTCAGATTTTCAGAAAATGTACAATTCACCTTCACCAATCTTCTTAAATAACCCACATTTCAGATAAAAATAAAGTTCAAAATACAGTTCAACCTAACCAAACAGATAGCTAGAATCAATGCAATGCCAAATATACGCGAATGAACAATGGCCAAATTGCAGCAGAATTTAGTAGAATTTACTAAATGTGTACAGCTGCCAATTGTACATTTTCTGATAATCTGACCGTCATAAAAGTTCACATTTATATTTCGGGGAGCCGCCGTTTTCTCTTGGTCGATTCGTATGGAAAGCGGTTTGAAAGTACTGCTTTGTCGCCGACAATATCGGTAAACCCCATAGAATTAACATAGCGATATTTGCAATGTCGGTAAAATGAGCGGACATTTTTGCGATTAATTTTCCGAGCTTATAAATAGTCGGCCGATTATTTTTCTCAAAGTTCGGGTCATTGTTCCCCAATTTCCTGTGTCGGTAATTTTCCGAAAATGTCGGTGACCTATTCTTTTCAGCGGCCGACGCTTCCATGAGGTCAACAATTTTGCCGCTTACTTGTCCGCTATGTCGGTGTGCATGTCGGCCGATATTTCTATGCTGCTGCCATGTCGTTGATTTGTACATTATAGTACAGTATAGGTTTTAATGTTTCCATATTATGTTCTTTGTGTATAATGATATAAGTAATTGTGGGGAAGGTAAATATCAATGTTAAATAATATGGACATCGATCAAAGAACAATAGCAATAATAATATAAGTAAAGTCTCACAAATAAATCCAGTTTCGTCACAAAAGTACAAGAGCTTGTATGTCTAAGCAATCTGTCTAAAAATGACCACCTTAGAAGCCTACCATATTTATTTCTTATTTCTCGACATGACAATATTTCTCCATCTGGCTTCAATATACCAGAAATGGCATTATAATATATATATATTATTCAGAAATGTGATAAAACAATGTTTATAATTATCGCAACTAAATTATCAGCAAGTTGCAAATCACATTTAAGAAAGATTTCATAATATGGATATTGTTAAAATATTTCTTGGTAGAAATAAGGCTAAAGAGTGTCTGAATGATAATCTCCAAATTATCTAATATTGATATTTACCTTTGCCATGATAATTAGTTAAATCATTAATCCGAATAGATCACATATTTAGTCTCTTTGAGCAGAGCTATCCCTGGTAGTACTCATACAATATAAATATATGAACATGCATTTATAGATGTATGAACATACATATACATTCAATCATTGTACATACATGTATGTATAATGCATACATGAATGTAGGCCTATTACTTTCCGATGTCCGCCTACTGGTCCGAGGGATCGGGGAAGTGGTCGGTATTTCCCGACGGTTTTTTTTTTCTGTTACCGATGATGTCGGTGTACTTAACTAAAAATCGGAAACTTGCCGCAGTAGTCGGCCGACTAGGAGTACATTTGGAGGATTATACCGACTTTTTCGGATAATCGGCCGATATTATCGACGTTAAGTCGGTACTTTCAATCCGCTTTCCATAGATTCGCCTTCAAGTATAATGTGATGTGTTTTAAGAAAATAAGTCACAAGTCGCATAAAAAGGATTTTGAGATATCATCATATTCGAAAGGATGAGATCAATTCAATGATAGTAAACAGTTGGACATAGATAATATGTATTTTTATATTTTAAGTTTGATACTTTTATTTTTGAAAACAATGTATGGAATATTCCTTGGGGGACATTTACTAGTAAAGTAGCTAAATAAACTATAGGATGACCTTAGAAATGGATGTATGTAATGCACTGTCCTGAGATTTGGTACATATATTCATATGGCTAAAGGAGCTAAATAAACCCTGCAAAAATCAGAACATTCCAATAAAGAAATCTTGTAAAGAAACACTTTGAATGATATCATATTTGCGACTTGTGACTCATTTACCTCAAACACATCACATATTACATATAAAAACCCTGTGACTTGCCACTTTTATTATATTTCATAAAGGTCTGTTGAATTACCTGTATTGGCTGTCATCTAGATCATACAGAACTGCCAACGTCAGCAAGAAATAGTAAACGGATACAAACTAACTTTTATAAGTTACTTTGGATTTGACTTAAGTTGCTGACGTTGCATTTTGTTTGCTTCTTATTCGCTGTAAAATGATTGAGTCTGTACCCAGGGATCAGGATTCCACACCTGGGACCTGTTGTATGAGACATTCGTACTTTAAGCTGTAGGATGCTTAAAGGTGCTATTACAACAACACAAATCATACCAAATATGATGTGTTCCAGGGAAATAAGCCACAAGTCGCAAAATTGATATTTTTCAAAGTGTTTTTCCACAAGATCTCTTTATTGAAATGTTCCAATTCTGGGAGTGTTTAGCACTTATAGTCATATAAATCCATGGACAAAATTCCGGGACATTGTATTAAATATATCCTTGCGTTTTAAGGTCTTTGTATGGAGCATATTTAGTTACTTTACTGGTAATCAACCATTACAGAAACATTGCAAACTTTATTTTCAAAAACAAAAATATCAAACTTAAAATATAGAAATAATCATTAGGTGTCCTAGTGTTTATTATCATTGGAATCAGCTTGAACTCATCTTTTTAAATATGTTTTATGTTTATACAAGTGTCACTCATATTATGACTTTCAGGACTGTATTTATCAATATTTTGCTGCTGTTATATGTTTATACAAGAGTTACTCATATTATGACGTACAGGACTGAATACATCAATACTCTGCTGCTGTTATATGTTTATACAAGAGTTACTCATATTATGACTTATAGGACTGGATTTATCAATATTCTGCTGCTGTTATATGTTTATACAAGTGTTACTCATACTATGACGTACAGGACTGAATACATCAATACTCTGCTGCTGTTATATGTTTATACAAGAGTTACTCATATTATGACCTATAGGACTGAATACATCAATACTCTGCTGCTGTTATATGTTTATACGAGAGTTACTCATATTATGACATGTAGGACTGTATTTATCAATATTCTACTGCTGTTATATGTTTATACAAGAGTTACTCACATAATGACTTATAGGACTGGATTTATCAATATTCTGCTACTGCTATATGTTTATACAAGAGTTACTCACATTATGACTTATAGGACTGGATTTATCAATATTCTGTTGCTGTTATATGTTTATACAAGAGTCACTCACATTATGACTTATAGGACTGGATTTATCAATATTCTGTTGCTGTTATATGTTTATACAAGAGTCACTCACATTATGACTTATAGGACTGAGTTAATCAATATTCTGCTGCTGTTGTATGTTTATACAAGAGTTACTCATATTATGACTTATAGGACTGGATTTATCAATATTCTGCTGCTGTTAAATGTTTATACAAGAGTTACTCATGTTAGGATCTTGCGCTTAGAATTGGATAGGCTACCGATGGTGTGAGCTTCCATTGACTGAGAAGGTCTCGTTGCGACCTTTTTACATAGCATTGGTGTTCCATTAATTGACATTAAGTCTGTGGGAGATTGGAGATTATCATCTCTCGATCGCCGTCAAGACATGGACTCTTATGCTGGCAGCTACTTCATTTAATTTGGCATTTTGTCATTTGGAGGTTGTTTCAGCATAAAATAAAATGTTCTGACAGGTCTGTGCTAAATAAACAGTAGTAAACCTCAGTAGTAAACCTAACTCTAAGATCTCCAGCACGTATAATCTGCCCTATGTAGCTCTGCAGTAAACGAGGTGCTGCCTTGCCTACTATCTATAAGAAGAGTATATATGCTTATCCTTGAACCAAATTTGGATTACACATACAAATAGTTGTTTTTACATTCTACGGTATTTTTTTTTAAAAAGAATTCGTGAATGTTAGTGAATTGGGTACCATTCTGTCAATCATCCTGTGTAGCAAGTTCATGTGATACATTTTGAGGTGTTGGTTGAGGATTGGTGTGAGGAATGTGGACACTTATCTGGGAGGATATCTCGATGCCCATCTCTGTGTGATGTAATTCACGCCAACACTACTAACTTTGCACTTATGCAAGAACTGCTTGATTGACAACCTTCTACCATCTCTGCAGTAAATCCCTGAAGGCCAGTGTGACATCCTATTGGTTGACATTTGTTGTATTCTATTGGCTATCTTGGTTTGATTGACAAGTTGCCACTTAAGGCCACTGTATAGGTTTTGAGAGGAACCCATTTAGAGAGGACCACCCATGACTGAATCTGAGTGATCTACACCTACTACACCCTTTGGGATTTCTGGGTTTCAAGTCTTGGAGACAGACAAGCTCGGAATTGCAAAGACTAAAAGACAATTGTGTATTATTAGATCACAATATGTTGTTTGATGTCTTATGTCTAATTCCCTTGCATTGTACTTTCATGTTTATCCAACTGCCTTTGTAAACAGGGAGCGTGCAACTTTCCTAGTTGTTAATAAACTGAATTTTACTTCCACTCCTGTGTTCTTCTAATACAGACATTCAAGGCATTTCAGATTACAGTACGTCTGATATTCATAATCTAGCCATTATGCACAAATAGTTGACCGTAGAATTTGTTTGCTTTGGAAACGCACAATGTATACATTAACTTAAACTGATTATAAAGTTAAACAGAAAAATAGTTCATTAAATGATTGCTTAACTTAATAAACTTATAACTTGTTATTGTTGTGAGTGATGTATTTTATTATAAAGTTTCTATCAGTAGCTACTAGTCAGGAAGCCACTGGAAGACCTGGAACTCACTTTCAGATGCTGGTCTCCTTTTTGTGCACCTTTAAAGTGTCAGTAAACCCCAAAATATGATGAGAAAATCCACTTCTTTGCTATCATTCAAATGTAACCGCCCCAGTTTTACTTAATTCAACCTAACATTTAGTGAGTTTTACCCACTTACATAAGGTAAAAAAGTAGTTCCCCAGTTTAACACTCCATTCAAGGCGCCACTGTTTGCCTACGTCACAAGGTATCGAAATCTTGAAATGAACATGTAGTGTACATAACACACAAGTCGGGGGAGGTATTGTGTACATTTCAGGCGATACCTTGTGACGTCACACACCACACTCAGTGCCCTCTTGTGCTAAACAGACCTTTTCAACTAAGCTTTGTCAGTTGGCACCTGTGAGTGACTACAAGTTACCCATCTCATTAATTTTCACTTCCACTTCTGAATTGAATCGATTACCAACTGTACTATTTCCACACCTAATAAAAAGATGTTAAGAATGTAAACGCGAAAATTCAGGACACGGGAATAGCCCAAGCCGTGAAAACTTGCTATGGCCTATGCCATCACTAAACAGCCTGAATAAAATTCGTCCAAAAAAAAAGAAAAAAAGTTAGACATAAATGGAGGTAAAAAATGAGATTTGGATGTTGTACTTATGGCTCTATAACGTTTGTGGTCCTAAAAGTGACTATGAACCCGTTGACTGACGACCCTTTAATGTATAAATAAAAAATGCTTTGAATTTAAATTTCAATTTGAATGTTTACTCGAAACCTGACCCGATCCTACACCCCGTCAGTCATGTTTTCAATCGATGTCCTTCATGGGAATTCAAATTTAATCAAGGCGTGATTAAATTTCAAGTTTCAGATCCAGCGTAAAAGGTCGCCACTTTCCTATCTCATTTGAAATTTGATCACGCATAGGACTGGCTCTTTCACAAGCAAATATGGGAAAATGTTGGAAGTCTGCATCCACAACTAACTCTAATTTGTCATGCAAATTCAGGCACTCGTTGGAAGACCTGGTTATCAGGAATAACACTTTCTGTAACCAGACATCGAAAAACAAGATCTGCAAATAAAGAATTGTTATACCTTATGGTTACATAAGACACCATACCTAGAATTTTCATTTTCTGTACATGTTACCTGAGATCTACTACAATAAACTACGCTATGATACTCTACGCTACGCTCTCTCCTTATCAATTTGTGTTACACTACGCATAACAGAATCTATGAATTGAATGAATGCGTTTCAGGAAATGAGTCACAAGTCGCAAAAATGGATTTTGAGATATAATCATATCTGAAAAGATAAGATCAAGCGGATTCAAATGATAGTAAACAGTAGGGTATTTAATAAGTAATTTCTATATTTTAAATTTAATATTTTTGACTGGGTGGACAATCACTGCGACTTGTGACTCAGTTCCCTAGAACATATCACTTCAACCATTGACTGAAGATGATTCTCTACCCTGGTTACAGTTGCTCATGTTTTCATGATACAATAAGTATAATATACAATATGGCATTTATAAGTACCTGTAGTGCCATACGAAAAGTCTACTTTCATTAAACTACTCACAGACGTTGAAATATCACCTTATACCTTAAAACTTAAGTATAATATACAATATGGCATTTATAAGTACTGTATATACCCTTGTATAAGCCAGACCCCGTGTATTAGCTCACCCCGTTATAAGCTGGGGGTTCAGCACATCATAAATTTAATATAAGCCGGTGAGTGAGTGAGTGAGATTGGTTGCTTTACGCCCATAATCAACACATTGAAGGTTATATCAAGGGTGGGAGAGCTGAGAGGGAGTGAGTGAGTGAGATTGGTTGCTTTACGCTTTTATCAACACATTTGATATGGATATATCAAGGGCGGGAGAGCTGAGAGGGAGGGAGTGAGTGAGATTGGTTGCTTTACGCCCTTATCAACACATTTAATATGGTTATATCAAGGGCGGGAGAGCTGAGAGGGAGGCAGTGAGATTGGTTGCTTTACGCTTTTATCAACACATTTGATATGGATATATCAAGGGCGGGAGAGCTGAGAGGGAGGGAGTGAGTGAGATTGGTTGCTTTACGCCCTTATCAACACATTTAATATGGTTATATCAAGGGCGGGAGAGCTGAGAGGGAGGCAGTGAGATTGGTTGCTTTACGCTTTTATCAACACATTTAATATGGTTATATCAAGGGCGGGAGAGCTGAGAGGGAGTGAGTGAGATTGGTTGCTTTACGCCCTTATCAACACATATAAAGCTTCTATCAAGGGCGGGAGAGCTGAGAGGGAGGCAGTTCATGATCTTACCCAAGAAATAGAGATAGAGAACAAGGGAGAGAGAGACAGAGAAAAAGATAGAAAGGCATGTTAAAGTCTTACCCAGGACCATAATAGAAGCTGGGCTTATCACAGGTATATACGGTATACACCTCTATAGTGCCATACAAAAAGTCTACTTTCACTAAACTACTGACAGAAGTTAAAATATCACCTTATGCTGTGTCAAGCGTGTAGTTCTGGTTAGTTGACACAAGGTGGCCCCACTATTTAATGTGCCGCTATTTCCATGATATTATGTACCCAGCCTCTGATATGTCTACACTATGCTTTACAAACACTCCTTTATGTCTTACATCAACTTCATCAGGGTGTGAGCAGTCAGTCTTTTTAAAATAGAATGTTAATAGTAAACATGTGGGTCACTACACATGAGTCATTTAGCTAGTTTCATTTAATTCAGTTATTTTGGTACATTTATATATGGGTCAGATTTTTAGAAAATGTACAATTGGCAGCTGTACACATTAAGTATATTCTTCAAATATAGGCTGCAATTTGGTCAATACTAGGTAAATTCCAGCATTCCAGCATTGCATTGATTCTAGCAATCTGTTTGGTTAGGTTGAACTGTATTTTGAACTTTATTTTCGTCTGAAATTTGGGTTATTTGAGAAGATTGGACAAGTTGAATTGTACATTTTCTGAAAATCTGACCCTTATATATAAGCTACACCCGTTGCCTCCCTTCTTTTCCCTCTCCCTAATCTCGGTCTCTCATAATGAGTCATATCACGCCCCTCTGTGTCTCCTCCCTTCCCCCTCTTCTGCCTCCCCCTCTCCCAAATCTCTCTCTCTCCTCCCTTCCCCCTCTTCTGCCTCCCCCTCTCCCAAAACTCTCCCTATTCTCCCTTCCCTCTCTTCTGCCTCCCCCTCTCCCAAATCTCTCCCTCTCCTCCCTTCCCCCTCTTCTGCCTCCCCCTCTCCCAAATCTCTCCCTCTTCTCCCTTCCCCCTCTTCTGCCTCCCCCTCTCCCAAATCTCTCCCTCTTCTCCCTTCCCCTCTTCTGCCTCTCCTTCTCCCAAATCTCTCCCTCTTCTGCCTTTCCCATCCATAAAATAACGTTTCTGAGAACATGTCAGACAAAGAAACCCCTCTACGTGTATATTATATGGATATTCATCTTGCCAAATGTGATGTGTTTCAGGAAAATGAGTCATAAGTCGCAAAAAATAGATTTTGAGATAGTTTTTGGAGGGTTTATCACTTATAGCTATGTCAATCGATGTATCAAATTTCAGGACAGTCAATGTAATATTTCGTTTTAAAGATCCTCATATGGACTACATTTAGTTACTGTTTATCGACCCCCAGAAATATAAAAGAAATTCTTTTTTTTTAAAAAACAAAAATATCAAACGTAAAATCTAGAAATACTTATTAGATTATTAGACTTTTTACTATCATTGGGATGGGCATGCTCTCATCTTTTCAAATTTAATGGTATCTCAAAATCTATTTTTTGCAACTTATGACTCATTTTCCTAAAAACACATTACATATTATGGCTGTATAAGTATGGTGAATAAAAAACAAAACCCCATAAAAGTACCTTTAAGGGTGGTCTCCACTGGCTGCAATAAGCACTGCAGCTAGTAAGCTCTGTGGTAAGCCTTGCAATGGTGCTGTGATGGTGAGAAGTGGCGAGGTCCTGCCTACATGGCCAGGGATCCATGTAGGCAGGACCTCGCCACTCCACTCCACCTACAGAACCAGCACAACACCATTGCAAGGCTTACCACAGAGCTTACAGCAACCAGTGGAGACCACCCTTTACAGTCAACTAACACCACACCCACATATTTTCCCAGTATCGTACTAAGAAACCATATAGTCAAATTTTCAGAAAATGTACAATTGGCAGATCAACACATTTAGTAAATTCTGCTAATTTAGACCCAAAAATCGTCAACACCAGGTATATCTGCATATATATTTGGTATTGCCTTGATTCGAACAATCTGTCTGGTTATGTTAGACTACATTTTGAATCTGATTTTTCTCTTTAATTTGGGTTATTTGAGAGGATTGGTGAAAGACAATTTTACATTTTCTGGCGATTTCATCCATATGTACCCATTATTGTAACAAATGACTGTTAGTCTGAAATCCCTCACTGGTGTGGGCGGAATTTAATTAGACTTCTTCACTAAAGCCTTTACTGGAAGGCTTCTCATATTACTCTTATTAAAGTGGACAATTTAATTACTCGCAAAGCCGTTTTCTGGCTTATTTTACAGCCATATTCCCAGGGCAAACGAAACCTTACCACATTTAGTCATATGAGGACTTATTGGGCTTAAGTTATCAATATTCTGCTGCTGCTTATATACCAATTTGAAGTCGAATCGGCCAAGCAAACACGGCCGCAGGTGAGCGATAATAAGTGAAGTTATCGCAGTTAAGCAGCTCAGCACGTCCCCGAAATGTAAACGTGGGCGTATAAATATGAGCTGCAGCAAAAATGAGCAGATAAACGGTTCATCTATTTTCGTTTTCAGTGTAGTCGATGAACGTTCTTCATTCCTTCATTAATAGTGTAATATCCCAAATACAACTAACATGTGGGTCAGATTTTCAGAAAATGTACAATTGGCAGCTGTACACATTTAGTAAATTCAGCTAAATTAGGCTGTAATTTGGTCAATACTAGGTACATTCGAGTATATTCGGCATTGCATTGATTCTAGAAATCTGTTTGGTTAGGTTGAACTGTATTTTGGACTTTATTTTCGTCTGAAATTTGGGTTATTTACGAAGATTGGCGAAATTTAATTGTACATTTTCTGAAAATCTGACCCACATTTTGTTTTGGTATAATACAGTTTTGTTCTAGTTCAGCTACTATATGTTTGAATGGAATATTGCTCTGGTAAAAGAGCTTCTGTCTATGAACAAAGCATTTTACCTGGAGTATAATCCAGTTTACTATCTTGGTGCTTCTATCGTTTATTTCTATTCCAAAGAGAATATCCTCAGGCTTGGAAATTACTCTGTTATCTTTCCTACTAAAAAGCGGCTCTCCTAAGATGGATTTAAATGGCCATTGTTGTCCAACTTTAGCTGAGCGGGCAGCTTTAGCAACTGTTGTTCAAACCTAATTATGGGATGGAGCCAGTGGCATGAAGCCGCTCTACCAGTGGTAGGTTATTAGATTTAGATTTAAAAATATTTTATTCAGGAACTTCGACATTTTCATACATGAAGCACAAATATTCTCAGGGGAGCCTGAATTATTAGAATTTTTTTTTACATAATACAGCAAGCTGAGAGTTAAATTACAAATATTTTAGATAGTAATATAATAACTTTGTGACTCTATCGAACATAGAAAGATGGGTAAATTAAGCTTGTTTTTAAACATATGTATACATAAATCAATGCGAATAAAAATAAGAACAGTGTCCATACTCCTGTTACATAAGGTGATGCAAAGTTGTAGGATGATTAAAATACATGTAATACAATGTGTCGACGCCGCGCTCTTTCATATGGTTATGGGTAGGATTTTCAGAAAATGTACAATTGGCCTTCACAATTCCTCTCAAATAACCCCCATTTAAGACAGAAATGAGCTTCAAAATACAGTTTAACATAACAAAACAGATAATATAAATTTATGTGACCCCAAATATACTCAGATATACCCGGTATTCTTCATTTATCAGCCTAATTTAGCCGAATTTACTAAATGTGTAGATCTGCCAATTCTACATTTTTTGAAAATCTGATGTGATGTCTTTCGGGAAAAATAAGTAACAAATCGCAAAAAATGGATTTTGAGATATCAATATATTTGAAAAGATGAGATCAAGACGATTCCAATGATAGTAAACATTAGGATATCTTATAAGCATTTCTATATCTTAAGTTTGATATTTTTAGTTTTGACAAAACGTTTCTGGGTGGACATTTTCTAGTAGAGTAACTAACCATACTCTATATGATGACTTTAGACATGCATGCAGTTGTATAATAAGTACAGCTGGGCGAACAATACTAGTCTAGACTAGTCATGAGTATTCTAATCATAATTATTATTATTATTATTGTATTGTATCACACTATCAACTTATTTTTATGGTGTCCAACCTATTTTTATTGTGTATTACCATGTGTCGTATCATCCATTATATGTTTTAGATAGTTGTGTTAGTTCATTTTTCTAAACTTGTTAATGTAGACTGCAGCAGCAGGTAGAAGGCCACAATTTACTAGTGTTACCTGTTCTCGACTGTATTATTGTGATTCATGTCTTTAGTCAGGGAATTTTAGGAGAAAAAAGGCCAATCTGTGAACAAATTCCTTACCAAGAAATTTCTTCACCAATGTATTGGTAAAGGTCTCTACTAACATATTTCAAAACATTTAAACTCAACTCCCGTAGGAAAACCCGTGAGAGCTGAAAACAAAAATGGCCGCCACTAAAACTCTGAAACACTATAACTTGGGGTAGAATCAACATGTAATCAAGTGTGAATACACTTTTTCTAGGTTTTAAGGCATGGGGAATTCATTGGAACATGACAAAGGTTGATACAGACAATATTTAGCAAGTTAATCTACTGATACTGGGAAAAAATTAGCAAAAGATGCTAAAAAAATCCTTCCGAATGTACCCTCTGAAGTAAAAAATCTATACTTCATAACTTGGGCTAGAATAAACATGTAATCAAGTGTGAATGCACTATGTTTTAAGGCATGGGGAATCCATTGGAATATGAATAAATTCAATATGGACAATATTTAGCAAGGTATTCTACTAATACTGAGAAGAAGAAAACAACAAAAAACTGTCAAATAAAGGAAAAAATCTAAATTGGATTTATGAAGGCATTCATGATGAATGACATTAGGAAAGATATTTCTGCAGGTATTGTGACGCCTGAAATAAAGAAAAATGGCAAGTTGTCTATCTATCTGAACTTCTGAACAATATTTAGCAAGTTAATCTACTGATAATAAGAACAAATTAATAAAAGACCCTAAAGAAATCCTCCCAAATATACCCTATTTAAAAAAACTAATTCAGGTTCATGAAGGCATTTGTGACCAAGAGTATTAGGAATATATTTCTGCAGTTTAAACTGTAATGCAAATGCTTTTGATGGTTTTAAGTGCGACTTGATAAGGACCAAAATAAAACCAAATGAGGACCAAAAAGAGTCAATTTGTTTATAGTGTAAGACAGCTGTCATGCCTTTCTTACTTTCATCATTAGCAAGTGAGCTGTTTGCATCATCAGCATTGCAATAGCCAGAAGCTGGAGGACTTCCAGGTTAATTTTAACTTTCTGGAAGAAGAGATGAAACTTCTGCATTTGGAGTGAATAATTTTGTACTAGCGATTCTTACAAAACTAAGTGGAAAAGAGTCCTGCGCGTTGCAAAATCGCATGAGAATCGGCTTAAGGTGTTCAGGGCCAGGAGGAGATATAGTTTGGAATTGTTGCCTTTGAATGTATTGGAGAATCTTATCCAGCTTTCTCTATATACTTTTGGGAAGCTCTGCCATTGGTAAACATATAAACTTACTTTTGCTATACAAACATTCAAGGAAAATTGAAGATAAACAACACCTTTTCTCCTGCCCCAAAATACCTGATTTTATATCATAGTCTACTACCACATGGATAAAAATGGTCTGAAGTTCTGCTATTCTAGATTCTTTCTTCCAATGTTTTTCCAATCCCTTCACACTTTGGTTCTCAGAGTTCAGTTGTTGTGCATTTTTTAATCAGTGGCTAAGAACAGGTAATTGTGAACTATTTTGTACCTCGATTGTTTCTGCACACATATGGACTTCTTCCACTTGAGGTCATGGGATGGCAGCCATCATTTAGAGGGTGGCTCAGAAAGATATATATGCATCACTTAATGCTGTGGTGTGCATGATTGAAGGATATGCCAATTCAAGAGAATGTAGCTCCTAACTTACTGAGACAACCAGCAAGATGATGAAGAGCCCTCCTATACCCAGCTGATGAAATTGCCTCTGAATGTCAGTCACAGTAATGTGAAAGCTATGATACTAATTTAATTCCATACATAAATCCTACAGAAATATGGATTGAAGGGGTCAATCACAGCAGGAGAAACTATGTATTCTGATGTTTTATATATATATATTCTGAGGTTCTGAGGCACTGCTCTTGGCCAAGAAAAAAGAATCTTTGTTCTCAAACTACGAAGATATTGTTAAAATCTGAAGAAATCTTTAGTATGCTTAGCATATTTGGCAAAAAGAAATAGACTTGTATTCCATATCAGAGATGCTTCCATCCCTTACTGCATCAGCTATGTGAAACAAATTCCAGTTGCCTCTCCAGAATATTAGTGTTGTTGTTGAGCTGGTTGTGTAGGTCGAGAGGAGCGGTGAGCTCCTTCCTACACGGTTCACAGGCCTATCAATTTGATAAGTGTCACATGAGTAAATTAGAACAAAGAAATAAATATACTTCTGTATGGCCAGTGTGTATGATGAATTCTAAAAGTTTTTTTCACATTGTTTGATGGAGTAATCAGTCATGGGCTGCATCAACTGCCCTTCTAATTGAGCATGTACTATTATGTACTTATATCTTATATCTGTTCATTGAAATCAAATGGAGGCATGGTAAGAGGGAAACCTGAGCTGTTTAGTCAATAACTTTTGCCTGTATATGGTAAGATCAACATTCTTCTGTTCATTATACAGGTGACCATCATTAGAATATATCAGACCAATAAAGTGAGAAGATAGAGAATAGCACTTCTTCATATCTTCATGGACAGAAACTCCTTCAGCTAATACCAGACCTTGATAACTATTGCTACTGGTGTAACATCCCACAAATGTTGCTCCCCAATGTTGATGAGGCACAAAGAGTAGAGAAGCATATTCAGCAAGGAATGGGTAAACTGTCCCAGACATTACATGAAAAAGGATGTGATAAAAACCCTCGGAGGGTAATTTGAAATTAGAATTATAGGTCATTTAATGTCAATGGATCCCCAACTTGTTTCAATGCATCAGGATCACTGGTAAACTCCACTTTTGGTGGCAACATTGGGTTTTGAGCCATGTTACTACCTTCATGCACTGTGTAAAACCATTTTACTCCAAGAAACTAAGGAGTCTACCTTGGCAGGTACTGTTTAGACATAGGTCTACAGGAAATGTTCATGGGCTCATAGATAGATGTACTTTGATCTAGATATCACCATAACCAATAGGACAAAAAACAGGTCATTTTAAAAATTTGTTTGTGTGATGAATATGACAATCCTAGCACTAAGGATATGACCCACCTAAGTTGAAACAAGGATCCTGCATGACTGCTTCTTTTACATTGACAAAGTATTTTGGGCATGAAAAAGGGACTTTTCTTAGACATTTCCACCATGCCTGAATTACAAAAGAAAGCTTAGATGTTTTCCAATAATAGAAGCAATATAATTACTGTGAATTCACAGATCACAAATACTACCACCTACTTCTGCTATTAATAAGAACTTGGAAAGGTGTTCACCTTCCTCCAGGGAACCTGGGATGGAAGTTCAGATAGACAACTTGCCTTTTTTTCTTTATTTCAGGTATCACATGTCATGTCATTTATTATGATTAAAAACATTTGCATTACAGTTTGGACTGCAGAAATATGTTTTCTAATGTCATTGATCATGAATGCTTCCATAAATCTGAATTAGATTTTTCACTTTATTTCACAGTATTTTGTTGTTTTTTCTTCTCAGTATTAATAGAATAACTTGCTAAATATTGTCTATATTGAATTTATTAATATTTCAATGGATTTCCCATGCCTTAAAACATAGAAAAAAAGCATTCACACTTGATTACATATTTATTCTATCCCAAGTTATGAAGTATAGATTTTTTACTTCAGAGGGTACATTCGGGGGGATATTTTTAGCATCTTTTGTTCATTTTTTCCCAGTATCAGTAGATTAACTTGCTAAATATTGTCTGTATCAACATTTGTCATGTTCCAATGGATTCCCCATGCCTTAAAACCTAGAAAAAGTGTATTCACACTTGATTATATGTTGATTCTACCCCAAGTTATGGAGTTTCAGAGTTTTAGTGGCGGCCATTTTTATTTTCAGTTGTCACGGGTTCTCCTACGGGAGTTGAGTTTAAATGTTTTGATATATGTTAGTAGACACCTTTACCAACACATTGGTGAAAAAATTGTTTGGTAAGGAATTTGTTCCCAGATTTGTTTAATATTCCCTGACTATATGGATGCATGCTGCTAGCAGTGCAAACATGAACATATTCTGTCCAAGGGTTCCTGTGAATAGGGGATTTGCATGTGCCATTGCGCATGTGCCACTGCATTGCATCCTGGGATCGATTCTGATGAAGTCTGACATACCAATATTTAGCAACATTTTTATCGAAAATTGCAAGAATATTTTCACCAATATCATAGCTTGTATAAATGATCAATGTTAACCAAATGCATGATGGGAAAGATGGGACATGTGTTATGGAAACATGCATAACACATGGATGTTGACATTAGAGCACTGATGAATATCCCATGCTGAACATGACATGTTTTCTATAGATTTTACACTGTACCATTAGTCCCATAATTCCATGCGAATCAAGATTCAAATTGGAAGCTATGCAAGTCCCCTATTCTTTTGTGAAAAATATATTGTTTTTTGCGACCAGTGCCTCATTCTTCTGTAACACATCACATAACTATAACACATCACATGAATACATGTACCAAATCCAGGGACAGTACATCAGATATATAGATCTACACATTTCTAAGGTCATCTTATGGAATATATTTAGCTACTTTACCAGTAGTTGTCCACCCAGAAATATTGCTAACATTTTTTTTCAAAAACAAAAATAAACTCAAAATGTAGAAGACGTCCTAATGTTTACTATCATAAGAATCGGCTTGATCTCATCTTTTCAAATCTGATGAAATCTCAAAATCCATATTTTTGGTACGAGTGACTCATTTTTCTGTAACACATCACAAGTAACCTAATATGAAATTTAGAGAAGTATACATCAGGCTCCTTTTGGGTATTTTATGTAAAAAAAGAAAAAGAAATGAAAGCAATCCTTCCCTATTTCCAAATCAGGATTCAGGTCAGGACATGTGGCCATGATCTATAGGTCTTAAGAGAAGTGAGGGAAAGGCTGCTTGTAGGAAATGACAGGACACAGGAGTAATCTGTGAATGCGCCACCTAGTGGTGGTGTTACTCGTTACTGGTGTGTATAGGGAGAGCTGTTACTGTGATTTACACCCGGCCCATCTCCTATACTCTCTGCTCCACCATCTTATATGTGTTCCAGGAAAATAAGTCAAGTCGCCAAATGGATATTTTTCAAAGTAGTTTTTTCAAAAGATTTCCTCATTGAAATGTTCTGAAATTTAGAGGGCTTGGCACTTATAGTCATATAAATCCATGTAATAAATTTCAGGGCATTGTATTGAATGTATCCTTGCATTTTAAAGGCCTTCATATGGAGTATATTTAGTTACACTACATCCAAAAATTTTTTTCAAAAAAAAATATATCAAACTTAAAATATAGGAATACATATTAGATGTCCTAGTGTTTACTATCATTAGAATCGGCTTGATCTCCTCTTTTCAAATATGATGATACCTAAATCCATATTTTGCGACTTAATTATGACTTATTTTCCTAAAACGGATCAAATATGGCTCAACCACCAGAAGATGCACAATTGTGATGTGTTTCAAGAAAATGGATCATAAGTATTTTTCAAAATGTTTTATTCACAAGATTCGTTTGTTGGAATATTCCCATCTTTGAGGTACCTACCGCTATGGGTCGTATCAATACATGTACGAAATGCAAAGACTGTATTTAATATATTTTTGCCTCACAAGGTCATCTTACAGAGTATGTTAAGCAATACGGCAAACGGTTTTGTTTTTTTTCAAAAACAAAAATATCAAACTTAAAATATAGAAATACTTATTAGATGTCCTACTGTTTACTATCATTGGAATCCGCATGATCTCATCTTTTCAAGTATGATAATATCTCAAAATTCATTTTCTGCGACTTGAGACTCATTTTCCTAAAACACATCACAATTTCAGTATCTATGGGGCCCTAACAACTCCTTTTATTTAATGCTGCACTTTCCGTTATTACGGTAAGGCAAATCGTACCAAATTAACACATATTGTTACTTGGTGAGCGATATTAAGTTAAAAATGACTCAGCACTTTTATCTGGGTCAGATTTTCAGAAAATGTACAATTGGCAGCTGTACACATTTAGTAAATCCTGCTAAATTAGGCTACAATTTGGTCAATACTAGGTAAATTCGAGTACATTTGGCATTGCATTGATTCTAGCAATCTGTTTAGTTAGGTTGAACTGTATTTAAAACTGTATTTTCGTCTGAAATTTGGGTTATTTGATAGAATTGGTGAAGGTGAATTGTACAATACCTGACCTACTGTAAACAACCCATGGTGTGTAATTAGTTCTTTTTGGGTTTTTTTCGTGGAATGTAGTAAAAGGATGCTGCCCCGGTGGTGGTTTTTATGTATTTCCCTGTAATATTATCTGGGCTTGATTGGCCAAAATGTTTTTTTCAAATTTAAAAAATTCCTTCTTTTTTCACCTTGTAATACTTCTTTTTCTTCTCGTAATGTACTTATATGCTTAAAATGTTTTCTAAACATCAGCCTCGAATGAGAATAGTGTGTAATTGCATAATTTCATCTTGCTGAATAAACATCTTTAAAAACAAACATTTTCTGGGAATTTGACCCATAAATGTGATTAGGATTATGCATACACCACCTAGTAGACAATGGTTGGATTTATGGTTGTCTCCCAGTCAAATGCCATATATTCTGGTCATAATATGGTATATTCAGCTATAGTAATGACTTTAGTGTGACCCATCTATGCAAAGAAGAGCAATGTTTTGTATCTATTACAAAAGAAAAAAAAACATTTATCTCTTTTCCTACTCCTACATATTATTAGTAGGCTTGAACCATTAACGGTTAAATTCTTTTAACTATAAATGTAGCACCAATTCGTCTCCCCCTATTCCATCAAATAACTCAAATTTAAGACAAAGAAGAGCTTCAAAATACAGTACAATACAAACGAACAGAACTTTGTAAATCAGTGTAATCCACCAAATATACTCAGATATACCTGGTATAAATATCATTTTTCAGTCTAGTTTGGCAGAAGCTACTAAATGACTCGTTGTGACATCAGAACATTTCAATAAAGAGATCTTGTGATAAAAACACTTTGAAAAATATCAATTTTGCGACTTGTGACTCATTTTCCTGAAACACATCACAAATGTGTAGAGTTGCTGATTGTGCATTTTCTGACAATCTGACCCATGCATGCAGCTAGGACGGAGTAATTGCTTTTGTAGAAGCTGTGTGTGTTGTGTCATTAGTCAACGCTTGAGGTCCTCACAAAACACCCAGATTGTCCCTTCACAAACATGTCTGACTGGCTTTTATCAACATTCGCTATAAATCAGCAATTCAGTATTTTTTTCCATTTTAGAAGAGCAAACATCTTTCGACTTTATTATTTTATCAAGTCATTATAGCTGGTTCTGAAATGTTTCACTATATTTGTTCTTTATTCTGCCGTTACCTAATCTAAATTGAATGACAAAAAGCAAATAAATAGAATGATAGTGTCTATTTCATCAAATCAAATGGTCAATAAGTATTGCAATGTCGAGGTTTTGACGTAATATTTGTAAACTTTGAGGTAAACTTTTTTTTTATTCAGTTTAGATGTAAGCGTTGGCGTAAGCGTTGGCGTAAGCATTGGCGTAAGCGTTGGCATAAGCGTTGGCGTAAGCTTTGACGTACGCTTTGACGTAAGCTTTGACGTAAGCTTTGACGTAAGCTTTGACGTAAGCTTTGACGTAAGCATTGGCGTAAGCTTTGGCATAAGCTTTGGCATAAGCTTTGGCGTAAGCATTGGCGTAAGCTTTGGCATAAGCTTTGACGTAAGATTTGACATAAGATTTGACGTAAGATTTGAAGTAAGATTTGAAGTAAGCTTTGGCGTAAGCTTTGGTGTAAGCTTTGGCGTAAGATTTGACGTAAGATTTGACGTAAGATTTGAAGTAAGATTTGAAGTAAGATTTGGTGTAAGCTTTGACAAAAGCTTTGAAGTAAGCTTTGGCGCAGCAGTGGTTAGCTGCCTTAAGCAGGAGGACCTGCTCGGTCTCTCCAAGATCCGCTCACGTAAGAAGTTTAAAAACAGGCTTCCTGACTGGGAAGGAAACATGGAGAAGCAGACTGTCACACGTCCATCCTTTATGGCTTTTTATGTGTTTTTTTGACTCCTTATTAAGCTGCCCCGAGGGTGGAGGCTTTCACGGCGATTTTCTACATGGGTCAGATTCTCAGTAAATGCACAATCTACAGTTCTACACATCTATCAATTTTTGCTAAATTAGGGTGAAAATTGATAAAATACTAGGTATATCTGAGTGTATTCTGTACAGTATTCATTCAATAAATCTGTCTGGTTATGCTGAACTGCATTTTGAACCTGATTTTTGGTTTAAACTTGGGGATTTTTGATAGATTTAAGAAAATTGGTGAAGGCCAATTGTACATTTTCCAAAGACTTGACCCTCATGTTGCTGTCAATGATCGTGTGCGTGCGAGGTAGTATATGGGTGAAATCGCCAGAAAATGTACAATTCACCTTCACCAATCATCTGAAATAACCCAAATTTCAGACGAAAATAAAGTTAAAAATACCGTTCAACCTAACCAAACCGATTGCTAGAATCAATGCAATGCCGAATATACTCGAATTTATCTCGAATTGGCCATTTTTCAGTCTAATATTTTAGAATTTACTAAATGTGTAGAGCTGCCAATTGTACATTTTCTGAAAATCTGACCCATATAGAACGTCGCTGGGGCAGTAATTGGAGGAATGTGACCAGGAGAATTCGGTGTGATTTCTAATTGGAAAAATGTCGTCTGGGCAACTATTGGGACCGTCTCTGCGATTTCCAGACTTCGCAGACAAGGCAATAAGACTGGAAATTGCAGAGACTGTCACATTATTAATATATAGAATTTATGACATATAAGATTGGTACACGTAGCTGTAGGAATTTATTCCATCATATATTTTGTGCATTTTTTTATTTTTTCCCCACCAGTTTTATGTGGGAAGGCATGACTCAATACATTCCACCTTTTTGTCATTGCTTGGAGCTTGATAAATGAGAAAATATTTTTTTTTTAAACCACTTTTATTCAATATATCAACAAAGAAGCTCTCTCTGTCTTGGGTCGATAACATAACAAATATACATCGTACCCCTCATCTCATCTCATCTTGTGCTATTTTTCTACAACAACAAATTATTGGTAAATGGTATGCAGTATCTTCACGCTACCATAGCAATCCCACACTGACCCCAGGGCATGCTGTATCTTCAACCTGTCCAAACCAACCAAAACAAATCCACTTAACTAATACTACTATTTATTCTTACCCTTAATTGTACCTTACTTTCTTACCTTACTTGATTCAATATGTTTTTTTGTTTTTGTTATTGCAAATCCTTTATTTCTGAAGTTGACAGTCACAGAAAAGATTCATTTGAATACATACATAAAATATAATACCTGTCGAAGGGTTGGCTATTCATAGTAACATAAGTAAACACCGCTTGTGATTCAATATGTTTAACCTAACTTGATCTCGAGTAGGTTTTTTTACATAAAGCGTAGTCTAGCTAGACAGCAGTGGGAGGAAGACCATGGTTTTTTTAGTTGAATTATCACCCGTGAGCCCATTATCCTCATGTGTTCATGACATCCATTGTTCATAATATTGTACACTGTGCATGCCCATTTATGTTCAACTGTCATCTCACGGAAGATTGGCTGTATGAAAATTCTAAATAAAAAAAAATATTATCATTTTGGTATCTGATCAATTCGACTCTTTACAGAGATTACTTCTTTTTCGATATATATTTCCTAGTCTACTACATTCTATTATGATATTGTATCTGCGTTTAAAATGGAAGTACAAATCTATTATTATATTATCATTTCCCTGTAAAAGTGATTGTTATAACTTGGTTTATAACTTGAATATCCATACAATATAAAGGTAGAGCGATTTCTATGAAAAGACGTAGAATGGAAATGGTAGAAAGAGGGGTTTCTTTTTCCCGAATGTTCTCGGAATTTGTTGTTTTACAAACCACTTTACTCCTCTGTAGAGTTCTGGATGTCGTCGTATGTGGTTTGTGAAGGTATTTGGGGTGGAAATGTGATTTTAAAGCCATTTTTAAATTGGGATACCCACACTCTATTTATAGCCTGGGAAAGCCCCTGTGAGATACTAAGTCTTTTCCTACAACCTACGTCCCGGGGAACCTAGGGGGAGCATGAGGAAGAGGGGAGGGAGAGTGTTGGGGGGGGTGGGGGGGGGGGGGGAATCGGAGAGGGGCAGGGCAGCATGATTTTATTAATCAAACTTGAATATATATTTTAAAAAGTTTCTACCACTCTTCCAAATGTACAACAAATATAAAATATGTAAAATATTAATATTATCTAACAGCGACCTCATCATGAAAAATGAAGGAAAATGTAAAATACATCAGGAAATCTGGGAAGATTCACACACTTCAGAGTAGTACAGACAGATCATATGTAACTTTATGCTTAATGAGAAATAATAGTTCTATAATGATGAAAATGAGGAAGAGGGGGGGGAGGCAGAGGGGGGGAATCGGAGATGGGGTTGGGAGAGAAAGACAGGTATGAAAGACAGAGAAGAGGGGGAAGGAAAAGAGGGAGAGGGGGAAGTGTGGGGAGAGAGAGTACCCGTCCGGAGGACGGGTACTTTGCTAGTGTATTTATAATAGTGTAGAGCTATTGTAGAAGGAGAAATAAATAGAGACCGGAGGCTTTGAATTTAATCAGTGATAATTAGTGTTAATGATAATTGGGAATATTAGTAATAATGTGGTTAATCATTGTTACACAATCATTGCATAATATTGCGTAACAATGATATAACATAATAAGGTTTTGAGGGATCCAGTTAATCAAGAATCCCAAAGTGCACAATTGTTATAAGGGTCAGATTTTCAGAAAATGTACAATTCAACTTCGCCAATCTTCTCAAATAACTCAAATTTTAGACGAAAATAAAGTTCAAAAGACAGTTCAACCTAACCAAACAGATTGCTAGAATCAAGGCAATGCCAAATATACTCGAATTTACCTAGTATTGACCAAATTGCGTCCTAATTTAGCAGAATTTACTCAATGTGTACAGCTGCCAATTGTACATTTTCTGAGCCATAAGATAATGAGGCAGCCTAGGCCGAGCACCTCCAACGTAACATGAGTGTGGAGAGCTATATGGGTCAGATTTGCAGAAAATGTGCAATTTGTTTGGTTAGGTTCAACTGTATTTTTACCTTAATTTTCGTCTGAAATTTGGGTTATTTCAGAGGATTGGTGAAGGTGAATTGTACATTTTCTGGCGACTTCACCCATTATATGCATGGTAATTAGAGTGAAAAATGATAAATACTAGGTATATCTGAGTCTCTCGAGGAAACTTCTTCGCCGAAGGGATTATATGCTACACCTTACTATGCTATAATGTGATACCAAATATACTCAGATATACCCGGTATTCGCCATTTTACAGCCTAATTCAGCAGAATTTCACAAATTCGTAGACCTGCCAATAGGAGAGTTGCATAGCCGCCATTTTGAATATTGATTTGCATGGAATCAAGGGAGTAATGGTACAGTATAAAATCTATAGAAAACATGCTATTTTTGCTTTGAATATTTATCAGTGGTCGAATATCAATATCCATGTTTTTTATGTGTTTCTATAACACATGAGTCGATTCCATCTTTCCCATCATGCATTTGGTTTCTATAGTTCATTGACACAAGCTATGATATTGTTGAAAACATTCTTCCCATTTTCTATAAGATTCTTGCTAAATATTTGTACGTCAGATTTGAACTGAATCCATCCCATCATGCACTGTAATAGACATGCGCAGTGAGACATGCAAATCCCCTATTGTACATTTTCTGAAAATCTGACCCACTTAGGAAGACGCAGCTGGCACAAACAGCTAGAGGCAAATCTAATCTAGGTCGTAATTACAGACAATCTTGTAAACCAGCCCCTGTTAGTAATGACACCGTTTCAAGGCCTTTCCTTGCAAGCTATCGCTATCACATGTTTCACAGTGCTATCACATGCACTATCGTATATCCAATGTACTTCTTGGTCCTGGGTATGACCTTAAAGTGCCTTTCTGTCTCTTTTCTCTTGTCTCTCTCTCCCTTCTTCTCCATCTCTATTTCCTGGGTATTTTCCACATTTTCAGCCATCGTAGGCGTAGAAACTTTCCTTATTGTAATTTTAGGAGGAATAGACCTCGAAGGAAGAATATCTGGTAAGGGGAAATAGAGAATAGTAATTGTAAATGTGAAACACACATGGCCCAAGCGTCGGGCACCTCTATTAGAAAACAGGTGAATCAATCCTTTTTGGATTGGGCACGCAGTGGGATATTGCAGAACTACTACAATATTATAATATTTGTATAACCTTTCTCTAACTTTCATAATCTTGTCGACATCCTGGACTGGGAAATATGTACTACTCATAATCTTTTTTTTTCAAATACAAAATACATTCTTTTTTTATATGATGGTATCTAAAAATCCATTTCTTTGCGACTCGTGACACATTTTTCTGTGACACATCACACATAGTTGCACTGAAGTACATTGGAGTGAGTGAGTGAGTGAGATTGGTTGCTTTACGCCCTTATCAACACATTTAATATGGTTATATCAAGGGCGGGAGAGCTGAGAGGGAGTGAGTGAGTGAGTGAGATTGGTTGCTTTACGCCCTTATCAACACATTTAATAAGGTATGGATCTCTTATGTATTACTCGTCTATAGTCTATCCGAAAAGTAGTTAAAACGTGATTCCTTAGTCCCTTTAAGGGGAGGGAAAAAATGGGAGATTTTGTATTTCTATTTATGACAAGGACCTGTAAAGCCTTTCCCCAGCAAGTCCCTCATTGCAATCAACCATGGAGAAACAGGGCCAGTATAATCAGCTCTTCCTTCCTTTTAAGCAAAACAACAGCTGCTGCACATAGAACAGAGGCAGCACAATACAATACAGCTGGATATTTGGCCATGGTCGGTTTTAAACGGCGATTCAGGGGGCAAAGGTTTGAAGTTAAAAATCCCCCACTTTTCCCTCCCCTTAAAGGAACTAAGGAATCATGTGTCAACTACTTTACGGACAGACTATAGAGTTGTTGGTTTACTATATTCTTCATGTCTATTCTTATACATTGTGTATGATGTATTATACCCAGGTTGTTCAACTATTTTTATGTTAACTACCTTTGTGTAGCTTTGTTATAAGCGCCTTTTTCCCTAGTAATTAATTCATATCCCTTATAGCGGAACTCCACTATAGGTAAAAAACGGCGCCAACAGGCTAAAACGGCTGCGACGAATTTTTTGCAATGAAATATCTAATCAAGTTAGATATTTTGCAATTGTTGGCAACAGATAAATGTGTTGCCGACAACCTATTTTACTCCCTCATCCACTAGAATTTTTAGCCATGTCGAATTTTCCGAATTTTCCGAAATGTCGGCGACGAATTTTGCCTGTTGGCGCCGTTTTTTACCTATAGTGGAGTTCCGCTATTATGTAACATTGCGTAACATTATGTAACATCATACAAACATATCTCATTGGATAATGTTATCCACATTAATGTAAGGTATCACCACATTGGCTAATTATCATGTGACCAAATCCATGTTCACTCATTGGTTATGTCATTATGTAAATACATGTGTTGACCCGCAATAAAGCACTCTAATAGGGCGACTCCACTAGAGGAAAAACGGCAGCGACAAATTTTTTTGTTGCCCACTAACATCAGTTCATTTCATGTTTGCAATGAAAACGCAAATGGAAGGGTGTCAGATGTGTTGCCACATTCTCTGGAAACTGTGGTTTCTGTATGGATATTTGTTGCAACAAATTAGTGGGCAACAACAAAATTTGTCGGCGCCTTTTTTGGAGTCGGCCTATAAGATTGATATCTTAAATACAACACACCTGTGTCTGTTACATCATTCCTGGACGCACCTGAGTTCCATTTTACACCACGAAGCTCTACAACTTAGACTCCTGATACTTTATTCTCAGAAACAGTTATATCACAATGCATATCACTGTACGACATGCTCCCTTAAAGGTAAATGCCAGTGTAAAAAATGAATGAATCATGGAATATTCTTTAAACTTTAGATTTAGAAAGAACATAGAACTTTGTGGGAACCCAAAAAGTGGAAAAAAACACCACTGAAATTTACTATTGTTCACTATAGAAGTCAATGGAGAAAACGGGATTTTTTGTATTTCCCCCAATAACAGACGATTTAATCATACAATTTTCTTTAAAATCTGTATACATAGCTGACATGTTATTCTACCCTCCCAATTATGGGGTCATTGAACTAAAAAGAAAGTTATTCAGCTAAATTTGTATCACGATGAGTTTCCCCCATTGAAATCAATAGGGAATGGAAGTAAACTTCACTTATCCCTAAAACACAAAATAATATGATAACTTTATTCTCAGAAGCAGTTATATCAGCTGGTTGTTTGTAACCCTCCCCTCCCCGGGTAGCCGGACTTAAGGGCCGCAATGGGACAGATTTTCAGAAAATGTACAATTGGCAGCTGTACACATTTAGTAAATTCTGCTAAATTAGGCGGCAATTTGGTCAACACAAGGTAAATTCAAGTATATTTGGCATTGCATTGATTGTAGCAATCTGTTTGGTAAGGTTGGACTGTATTTTAAACTTTATTTTAGTCTGAAATTGGGGTTATTTGAGAAGATTGGCGAAGTTAAATTGTACATTTTCTGAAAATCTAACCCTTATACAGACTGAAGAATAAACTAAGTTGCAGGGAATTGGTTCTTGTTAAATTGTTTATTCGTGTCGAGATTGTGAATCACTACAATATCACAATTTGAAATTACTCCAGGAACCCAGATGCAGAGTAGTGGAGTTCAATGATGGTAAACATTAGGACATCTAATAAGTGGGTGAGATTATTAGAAAATGTACAATTGGCAGCTGTACACATTTAGTAAATTCTGCTAAATAAGGCTGCAATTTGGCCAATACTAGGTAAATTCGAGTATATTTGGCATTGCATTGATTCTAGCAATCTGTTTGTTTAGGTTGAACTGTATTACGAACTTTATTTCCCTCTGAAATTTGGGTTATTTGAGAAGATTGGCGAAGTTGAATTGTACATTTTCTGAAAATCTGACCCAAGTACTTCTATATGTGCTTACACTTTAAATTTCTAGGTGGACAACACTACTAACGTAGCTAAATATACTCCATAGGATGACCTTAGAAAAACACAACGATACTTTTAATTCACAGCCTTGAAATCTGGTACATATATTTATACGACTGGATGTGCCTTATACCCCCCAAATGAGAACATTCCTACTGAAAGATCTTGTAAATAAAGTACTTGCATAATATCTATACGCAATCTTGTCCAATAAATATTCAATTCCTAGCACCTCGTTCCATTCACTATATGGAAAGGTTTTTTATAACAACTTAATTAGAGAGATTTAGCAACAACGCAACAACGCAACAACGCACCAACACAACACTAACGCATCCACTAACTATTTGTACATTATTATCGTTGTGGGGATATCTCGAGAGGCCTGCAATGCAGATGCCCTAGGCCTAGCGCCTCTCGAGATATCACCGCAGCGGTAGTAATGTACAAGTATTTTGGTCAGATTTTCAGAAAATGTACAATTGGCAGCTCTACACATTTAGGAAATTCTGCTAAATTAGGCTGAAAAATGAAGAATACCGGGTATATCTGAGTATATTTGGTATCGCATTGATTTAATGTATCAGTTCTGTTATGTTATACAGCAATTTGAAGCTTATTTCTGTCTTAAATGTGGGTTATTTGAGAGGATTGGCCCATTTAGTGGATGCTTTAGTGTTGTGTTGGTGCGTTGTGGTTGCTAAATCTCCCTATTATCACTAAAACTTTTGTTTTTCACAGCTGATTGTAGCTATATATATATAGTGAGAGATGTAGCTATAAAAGTTCCCACAAATAGCAAATAGATCGCTACATTGCATGTACGACAGGAGCCATGGAATTTCAGCAGAACTACATCTGAATCCTCACATTTCAGAAAGACTTACGTACACATTGGTAATATTACATACGTACACGGTTCAAATCTATAAAAAATGTACAATTGCCAGCTCTACACATTTAGGAAATTCTACTAAATTTGGCTTAAAAATGATTAATACTGGGTATAGCCAGGTATATTTGGTATCGTATTGATTTAAAGTATCAGTTCTGTTATGTTAAACTACATTTTGAAGCTCAATTTTGTCTTAAATTTTGTTTATTTGAGAGGATTGGTGAAAACGAATTGTACATTTTCTGAAAACCTGACCCATATTATAAAACTCTAAGTCACCCATCAGCTAAGGAACCGAGGCTGCTTGGAAGTCCTTTTAATGGGTCAGATTTTCAGATAATGTACAATTGGCAGCTGTACGTATTAAATACATTCTGCTAAGTTAGGCAGCAATTTAATCAATTCTAGGTAAATTCGAGTATATTCTGCATTGAATTGATTCAGGCAATCTATTTGGTTATGTTGAACTGTTTTTTTAACTGAATTTCCATCTGAAACTTTGGTTATTTGAGAGGATTGGTGAAGGTGAATTGTACATTTTCTGAAGATCTGTCCCTAATATACCCCACCCTTATGTATATGGGTAAAGTCGCCAGAAAATGTACAATTGGCCTTCACCAATCCTCTCAAATAACCCAAATTCCAGGCAAATATCAGGTTCAAAATACAGTTTAACATAACCAGACAGATGTATTGAATGAATACAATACAGAATACACTCAGATATAGCTAGTATTTATATATTTTCACTCTAATTTAGCAGAATTTGAGAGATGTGTAGAACTGTAGATTGTGCATTTTCTGAAAATCTGACCCATACATTACTGTGTATATTGCGAGGAATAACAAAAGCAATCTACCCAAGGCCTTCTATATTATCTTGTTTTTCACTAGAGTAAATTCCCTGTAGAGTTCCAACATACCTGTTAGTGACATTGACATGCCTGTAGATTAGCCTCATCCTACATGTAATCCACTGGTAGCAGGGCCAGTAAATGGATTATCCTATACTACTACCAGATGCTCCTGGAATTCCAGCCATGCATCCATTCGCCCTATCATGCAACTCTTTCCACGACAGCTCCTCCCTGATAAGATTCAACCCTTTGTATTCATGTAAAGGGGTACGATTAGGGACAATGCTGCACAGGTTGGATAAGGCCCTGGAGGAGGTAGGAAGAGACTTGGATTGTCCCCATTGGCCCTGCTCAACCCCATCGGAACTGTGCCAGTTCTATCTCCGAGAGTATCCCTGACGAGCCTCTGGTTTCTGACAGGCAGTTCTCGTTTCCCGTGAGAGGGAGAGAGCGTTGAAGAGGGAGGGGAGTGGTAGAGAGGGATGTAGGGAGGGAGAGAAAGTAGAGGGGTAGGGAGGAAGGACAGAGAGGGAGGGAGGGCGTTAGGGGAGGAGTAGGGAGAGAAAGGGTGTAAGGGGAAAGGACGAGAGGAGAGAGAGTAGGGTGAGGTGAAGGAGAAAGAGGAGAGGGAGGGGAGACAAGAGAGTATGAGGAGAGACATAAGAAGAGAAAGGATGGACATCTTTCCTTTCTTCCCTTTCCTTCTCTTCCCTTTCCTTCTCTTCCCTTTCCTTCTCTTCCCTTTCCTTCTCTTCCCTTTCCTTCTCTTCCCTTTCTTGTCTCTTCCCTTTTCCTCTCTTCTCTTTCCTTCTCATCCCTTTCCTTCTCTTCCCTTTCCTTCTCTTCCCTTTCCCTCTCTTCCCTTTCCTTTTCATCCCTTTCCTTCCCTTCTCTTTACTTCCCTTCCCTTCTCTTCCCTTTCTTTCTCTCCTCTTTCCTCCTCTTCCCTTTCCTTCTCTTCCCTTCCTTCTCTTCTCTTTCCTTCTCTTTCCTTCTCTTCTCTATCCTTCTCTTCTCTTCCCTTTTCTTCCCTTTCCTTCTCTCCTCTTTCCTTCTCATCTCTTCCCTTTCCTTCTCTCCTCTTTCCTTCTCTTCTCTTTCCTTTCCTTTCCTTCTCTTCTCTTCTCTGTCATACTCTTCCCTTTCCTTCTCTTCTCTCTCATTCTCTTCTCTCACAAGGTCATTCACTCCTTTAACCTTGACCCCAAATGGATAGTGTTCCACCGAATCGTTTTTAGCAAAACGCTCTGATCATTTTATAAGGTTTTGAGGAAACCAATAGAAATTGGACCGCTTGGAATTGAAGAGACGCATCATTGCAAATCAATTTTTTTCATCAGTTTGTTTCAAACTGGGAAAAGCCGATCAAGTCATGAGGGTACAATCTATGGATGGGACACCTGTTTAAGAACTAAAGCCTTGGGTCCACTGAGCAGTACTGGTGCAATGTAGGCGCCCAAGAGACAAGTGGACAGGATGATCATATCCATGGGACTGCATTTAGAAGAGGGTCAGATTTTCAAAAAATGTACAATTAACCTTCACCAATCTTCTCAAATAACCCACATTTAAGACAGAAATAAAGTTCAAAATTCAGTTCAACCTAACCAAACAGATAGCTAGAATGAATACAAGGCCTAATATACTCAAAACTTACCTAATTTTATATTTTCTGAAAATCTGACACATGAACAGACTGGAAGGCCTGCTGCAGGTAGTAGGTGGCAGGGTCAGATTTTCAGAAAATGTATAATTGGCAGCTTTCCACATTTAGTCAATTCTTCTAAATTAGACTGAAAAATGGTCAATATTAGGTAAATTTGAGTATATTCGGCATTGCATTGATTCTAGCAATCGGTTTGGTTAGGTTGAACTGTGTTTTGAACTTTATTTTGTCTGAAATTTGGGTTATTGGAGAGGACCGGCAAAGGCAAATTGAGCTTTTTCTGACGGTTTCACCTGGCAATGGGTCTCCACTGCCTGGAACACACACTCCTTGTTTTGGTGACTCTGGGATCCCTTAAAGACTGGGAAAACAGTTTAATGGATACGCGGCTTAAGCCGGCCGACCAATGGATTTTGAATTTGGTTGAAAATTGCTCAGAAATCGGCTCAACTGAGGATCATATTCCTAATCTGGACTGGGAAGTAATGGTTCATAACATCAATAGATTGTAACTACAGTGGAACCTCTCTATTGAGACCACCCTGGGACTGAACGATTTGTGGTCTCATAGCGAGGTGGTCTCGTTAGAGGGACTAATCTAATAAGGGGAAAGCAATTCCAAACTGAGAGAAACTGGTCTTAATAGTGGGGTGGTCTCTATAGAGAGGTGGTCTTTATACGAGGTTCCACTGTACTTTCAATATTCGGCTGTTGTTCTAACTTCCCACCCTATCACTACATTAAATAACTCCATTTCAGAATTCAACACATGATGCTAATAGCGGCATGTCATGTATAGTAAACAAATCAATGGAACCATGGCTCCAGTCTCTCTCCAGGATATTAGCATAATAGCTAAACAGGGGACCATTATAGTCTATACTACACGGGTCCCCTGCTATGTTTAGCCTTGTGAAAGACCCGTATGTCACGATAGAGTCATTCCAGCACAAATGCCTGCAGTGCTCAGCTGTACGGTCATTAAGGAGGTTGGCAACAATCTCCAATTGTTATTAGATCTTATCCAGAATCGGATGAATGTATATCAGATTTTCAGAAAATGTACAATTGGCAGCTGTACACATTAAGTAAATTCTGCTAAATTAAGCTGCAATTTGGTCAATGCTAATTAAATTCGAGTATATTCGGCATTGCATTGATTCTAGCAATCTGTTTGGTTAGGTTGAACTGTATTTTGAACTTTATTTTCGTCTGAAATTTGGGTTATTTGAGAGGATTGGTGAAGACGAATTGTACATTTTCTGAAAATCTGACCCGTATACAGATTTCGAGAATACCATTAATGACCTTTCCTGGCTTGTGTCACCACTGTAAAGCCGGGCCCACACATTCAAGAACTTGCAATTCGTACAAATTGGAACTCACGAAAAGTAAAAAATATTGCCTATGAATTGTCGCAAGAACCCACGATTTGTCATATGAATTGGAGGTTTCCTCCTAAGAAAGCCCACACATTACCGAACTCAAGTATGTTTCTTAAGAATGATTTTGAATTTTTACGAATTGTCTTAAGGCCAATTCGGCCCGGTCAATCTCCTGCAGGAATCCTTTCAATAGCCCCCATGGACAAAATGTCATTTTTGTCATGTCAAGGTTTTCCTTTAATTACAAGACGTGATACGGTGATCATTAATATAAGATAGAGATATACTTTTAAGTCGGCCAAAAATGGGACAAAGTTTCAGAAAATGCACAATCTCCAGTTCTACACATCTATCAAATTCTGTCAATTAGAGTGAAAATTGATAAATACTTGGTATATCTGAATGTATTCTGTATTGTATTCATTCAATACATTTTTCTGGTTATGTTGAACTGTATTTTGAACCTGGTATTCGTCTTAAATGTGGGTTATTGGTGAAGGTCAATTGTGCATTTTCTGAAGACTTGACCCAAATATAGACTGTTTCAAAAACTTGTTGACTTCGCTGCAGAATATGTGGGTCAGATTTTCAAAAAACGTACAATTTGCCCTCACCAATCCTCTTGAATTACCCACATTTAGGACAGAAATTAGCTTCAAAATGCAGTTTAACATAACAGAAGTGATACTTTAAATCAATGTGATATTAAATATACTCAGATATACCAAGTATTCATCATTTTTCAGCCTAATTTAGCAGAATTTCCTAGATAAGTAGAGCAGTCAATTGCACATTTTCTGACAATCTAACCCATACAGAAAATAAAACATTTCCATGTCTAGAATATCTAATGTTAGTCTGTACATATATATATAACTATATGTCTCATGATGGTAATGAGTCTGTATGTATATATATACTACATAATGCCACACAGATACCACACACTGCGGGTCTAAAGGCCCTAGTCCACTAAGCCGATTGTCATGCGATTGTCATAGAATTTAGTGGAAAAGAGTCCTCTGCCGCACACAATCGCTTCAGAATCAGCATAGTGAACCAGGCCCTTAATGCTGCTAAAGCCTTATATTTTCCTATTCTCTTTCTATATCGATCTTGCCAGCCAGACTACTGACTATAGGGTTGTTGTACCGTTCGCTGTTATCCTTGCCGTATGTTTTAAGTTTGACCAAACAAAAAAAAACTGCTGGAAAATCGATGAATAAAATCGGGCACATGAGTCAGATTTTCAGAAAATGTACAATTGGCAGTTGTTCACATTTTAGTAAATTCAGCTAAATTAGGCTGCAATTTAGTCAATACTAGGTAAATTTGAGTATATTAGGCATTGCATTGATTCCGGCAATCTGTTTGATTAGGTTGAACTGTATTTTGAACTTTATTTTCGTCTGAAATTTGGGTTATTTGATAGGATTGGTGAAGGCCAATTGTACATTATCTGAAAATCTGACCCACATAGGTCCATGCAATGAACTGTCCCATTCAGTCTCATTTATTTAATCCCTGTATATGGATTAATTCATTGTCACCAATGATCTTATTTCATTAGAAAACTCAGAAACAAATAGTTTTAGAGCACACTTAGAGGTGGGAGCTTCATTCTTCCCTTCTTCTGTTTTTAAACAGATTTTATTTCAATGACAATTTCCCATCAGTGATACTTTTCATGTATCGAATATTTTCTGTTATAAAGAGACATGAATTTTATAATGTATAGTAACATGAGACATAATAGCAAATTCAATTCAATTCAATTCAATAGGGGATTTGCATAGCCGCCATTTGAATCTTGATTCGCATGGAATTATGGGACTAATGGTACAGTCTAAAATATATAGAAAACATACCATGTTCAGCATGGACTAATACCAATGGTCTAATGCCAATATCCATGTGTTATACATGTATCCATAGAACAAGCCTCCATCTTTCCCATCATGCCTTTGGTTTTCATTGATCATTTATTTACGCAATTTTTGATAGAAATGTTGCCAAATATTTGTATGTCAGACTTGAACTGAATCCGTCCCAGCATGCACTGTGACAGACATGCGCAGTGGGACATGCAACTCCCCTATTAAAAAAATCTTTATTGCTGATGTTATTACAAGGGTGAATCACCTCTGACATATAGATGGAACCTATAGGAGCAAGGGGGAAGTCTGTACACTTGTTATTGACCGAGGGAGTGCGGGAAGATAGAAGGCGTTAGCCCGAGATCTTCTGTGCTCCCGAGGTCACTAACAAGTGTACAGACTTCACCCGAGCTTTGTTCCATATTTATTACACCCCATTAATAAATAAAAAATATAATTAATTAAAAATAAAAGAAGTAATTTAAGTTTTTGGTGGACCTACTTGTTGTATGCGCCAAGGGTGACATAACTCACATGTTATGCACCACTTTGACCAAGTGTGACATACAATGCTGAAGGTATAGGAAGCAACATCACAGGGGTGTAATAAATACAATGATGCCGGTTCTTCCTGTGATTGCCGTCTTATAGAACTTATAGGAGTTGAGTTTTAACTACTGGACGAGTTAAGAGAGACTACGATCTACGGTACATAATGTGAATGATTTAATGGTTATTCATAGTGAGTTTAAAACTCACTTTATTTTTATAACAAACATATTTTACCATTTGAGATGCCGAAGACCTCCCAACTGCAGGAGAAATCCTCTCATGGCTGCTAGTCAGCAATAAAAGTATTCCAATCCAATAATACGCCAATTTCTTTAAAAATATTTCAGATATCTGGTGTTATTCTACGAAAAGAACTACGAAGTTATTACATTTCAGGTTCCATTTTTCCTTTGTGTCCACCCGCTCTATAGCATGGAGAAACTCATTGCGGAATAGAGGGCCTGCCTAGGGAGGATGGTCTAATAATATTGTTTGCTTCTATATTACAGTGGAACCTCGCATAAAGACCACCTCTCTATAGAGACCATCTCCCTATAGAGACCAGTCTCTCTCATTCCCAAATTGCTTTCCTCTTATTAAGCTAGCCCCTCTAATGAGACCACCTCGATCGCTATGAGACTAAGATAATTCAGTCCCAAGGGTGGTCACAATCACACCCTCGGCACCTACGACCCCAACTGCAGTTACCAGCATTGTTGTTGTTGTTGGCACTGATGATTTTCTTTGAAATCTTGCTTAAAAATACTTTATATAACAAACTGAATCGATAGATCTCTTCCTTTTAGGTATGACACCATTGTGATGGGTTCAAATAATGTACCAGGGTTGAAGTTTACTTGTATTTTGTACTTGGAATAACACACTATATGACCCCAACTGATTTCCACTATGACCGTAACTGTATGATGCAGTTACGGGTATACCACTCAATGTTTTTCACCTAGATAACACTGTATTATAAGCCATATACATGTATCTGATAACACTCGAACCTAAATGCAACTATAGTAAACACCCACAGAACATGACAGCTACTGAAAACGGCTTTTGTTAGGTAAAAACCAACATTGTTTGTTCTAATGGGAACCCACCTTCCGCCATTTTGAATGCTGGTAACTGCAGTTGAGGTCGTAGGTGACGAGGGTGTGACAATAGAGAGGTTCTACTGTATTTGAATGACCTTGGATCCCACATTGGCTGGTCATGTGTACTTTCTGATTATCCTGTTAAATGTCTGGCCAATAAAAATATTTAAAAACACGATATAAATGTATGCTGTAGTGTAATGTATGCTAATTAGTTACGTGTTTTCCCACCTTAAGCTAAGAATAGCGTTCATGTGATCCGTTTTAGGAAAATGAGTCATAAGTCGCGAAATATGGATTTTGAGATATCACCATATTTGAAAAGAGGAGATCAAGCTGATTCCAATGATAGTAAACACTAGGGTACCTAACATGTATTTCGATATTTTATGATTGATATTTTTATAATATGATATAAGAAGTTTGCAATGTTTTTCCTGTAGTCTCGTTGGGTAAACCAGTAAAGTAACTAAATATACTCGATACAAAGGCCTAAAAACCCAAGGATATATTTAATACAATGTCCTGAAATTTGTTACACATATTTAAATGACTATAACTGCTACAGCCTTTGAAAATCAGAACATTTCAATAAAGAGATTTTGTGATAAAAACACTTGGAAAAATATCCATTTTGCTACTTATGACTCATTTCCCTGAAACACATCACATATAAACTGTTGTAAATAAAAATCTAATAAAAATCAGAATCAGAATAATGTACTTTGTTATACATGCATTGCTCTGAAAACAACGTTTCTAGAGAAGTTATGCATAGTGCGTATTTCACTAGTAATTTATGGGGGTTGTCATGGCAACCAATTTGATTTTAACTAAGATTACCAGTAAAATTCAAATTTATGACTCGATTTGTTTTTCTATTTGTATGATTGATCTGATTTTATGATTGTTATGCATGTATAATAAAATCTGTTAGCTGTAGAAAATTCGTATGATGTAATCTGTTAACTAACTCGTTGGCTTCAGCCGCTTAGAAAATTGCTTGTTGCTTCCCAACTCAAGCAATATTCACGCTCATATAACCAACTCGTTAGTCAACCTGTATAATTATGGGTGAAGCCGCCAGGAAGTGTACAATTCAGCTTCACCAATTCTTTGAAATATCCCAAATTTCAGACAAAAATAAAGTTCAAATTCAGTTCAACCTAATTAAACAGATTGTTAGAACTAATGCAATGCCGAATATACTTGAATTATAGTATTGACCAAATTGCAGCCCAATTTAGCAGAATTGACTAAATGTTTAACGCTGCCAATTGTACATTTTCTGAAAATCTGACCCATATAGACATTCCTATCCAGAAGCCAGTCATTGGTGATCTATAATCTTCTGCAAAACGAAAACAAAATGGCGGAAGAAGAAGTAAGCTGAGATGGAGAGGAATATAGAAAGTAATTACTGACAGTCCTTATAGATGTCCTACCCTCATTAGAACTTAATCATGGGAGATGCCAGAATCATTAGTATCAAATATAATAAGTAATAAGTCATCTGGGTCAGATCGTCAGAAAATGTACAATTGGCAGCTCTACACATTTAGGAGTTTCTGCTTAATTGGGCTTAAAAATGATGAATACCGGGTATACCTGAGTATTTTTGGTGTCGCGTCGATTTATAATATCTGTTTTGCTATGTTAAACTGCATTTTAAAGCTCGTTTCAGTCTTAAATGTGGGTTATTTGAGAGAATTAGGAAAGGCGAATTGTACATTTTCTGAAGATCTGACTCCTCTTCATGCCCAAGAATAGCGACAATTACTAGCAAGTGAGGTAAAGTGCGACAGGTTGAAGTGGATTGACTTTGATATATTTTTATAGATTGAGAAATAGTTCGAACAGAGAGACTAGTTGGGGCCCGTTGCATAAGTTAAATAGGGATTTTTTGTGGGAATGTCTTCACCTGTAGAAAGGACAGGGCATTCTTTGCTGCATGAAGTTCCCAGTAGCCTATATGGGTCAGATTTTAGAAAATGCACAATCTACAGTTCTACACATCGCTCAAATTCTGCTAAATTAGAGTGAAAATTGATAAACGCTAGGTATATCTGAGTGTATTCTGTATTGTATTCATTCAATAAATATAATATGTCTGGTTATGTTGAACTGTATTTTGAACCTGATTTTTGTCGTAAATGTGGGTTATTTTAGAAAATTGGTGAAGGCCAATTGTTCGTTTTCTGAAGTCCAACATCCCCCCCCCCCCCCCAAATGCTCCAGAACTTTTAACCGAGGGAAATTGCCATGGAAACAGTTTCAAGTCAGGTTTATCATGACATTTCAGATGTGGTTACCATGGAAACAAGTGTTAATATGAAAAGGAATTCTTGTAATTGTGCATGTGACAGTTTCAGATACAGATAGCCCTGAATCTTTGCTTTTATTTGACTTTGTATCATGAAAACTCTTAAAGTAATCATGAATCATATGTCAAGGCAACTTTAAGTCCCTAACTTAGTGTGCACCACTATAGATGTAATACAGATTTCCTTGAAAGAAAATTAATTAAATTTCAAGCAGAAGTTGTACACTAACCACCACACAAAACTATATGAGATTACTAAAGAGTAAAGTCGCCAGAAAATGTAGAATTCACAAATCACAAATCCTCTCAAATAACCCAAATCTCAGACAAAAATAATGTTCAAATTCAGTTCAACCTAATTAAACAGATTGCTAGAACTAATGCAATGCCAAATATTTTCGAATTTACCTAGTATTGGCCAAATTGCAGCCTAATTTAGCAGAATTTATTAAATGTGTACAGCTGCCAATTGTACATCTTCTGAAAATCTGGCCCTAATACTAAAACCATAGTAAAACTCACTGAAATTCAATTCAATCCAATATCAGCTGTATCAATCTGATGTATTTATGTCATTTCGTAACCTTTTAATATTTGTAAAGGAATGATATAACCAGAGGTCAGTTGATATTGGAAAATTGAACCAAGCATCGGTTAAAACCTAGATGCAGGATAAAGATAATGAAATTGTGAATATGATGGGCCACCTGGCCAGCTTAGCGCTCATGATATCCAATATGGCACCGGCGGTTTAATATAATCCCCAGTACGCCTTCCTAGAAGAGCTTAATGCTCTTATAGGAAGATATGTGATGGGTCAGATTTTCAGAAAATGTACAATTGGCAGCTGTATATAGTTAGTCATTTCTGTTAAATTCTGCTAAAAAATGATAAATTTTGGGTATATCCGAGTATATTTGGTATCGCATTGGCTTAAAGTATCAGTTCTGTTATGTTAAACTGTATTTTGAAGGTCATTTCTGTCTTAAATGTGAGTTATTTGAGAGGATTGTTGAAGGCGAATTGTACATTTTCTGAAAATGCACAATCTACAGTTCCACACATCTATCAAATTCCACTAAATTAGAGTGAAAAATGATAAATCCTGTGTGTATGAGTGTATTCTATATTGTATTCATTCAATAAATCTGTCTGGTTATGTTGAACTGTATTTTGAACCTGATTTTCATCTTGAATTTGGGCTATTGCTTGTTCGTCAATGTCCTCCAATGTCACCCGGTTTGGAGCATGAGGGTTTCCCTCAGTTTGAATATGACATCCATTAATCAAGTCAGATTCCACAATACGTTGACGAACCAGGAATTAGATGATGGAATTGCATCAAATATCACGAGCATGTCTTAATTAATTACATCTGATTAGAAACCTTAATAAGAACCTGATTGGATTGGGTTTGTTTGTTCAATAAATTGTCTCATTGACACAGGGATGTCCCTCTTCCCAGTCATGGGTGCTAGGGGGTCCTTGATTCTCTCATCTTTATGGCTGTATAAACATTAGATAATTACAAGTACCGTTTGATGCTATGTGGGTCAAGTCTTTGGAAAATGTGTACAATTGGTCTTCATCAATCCTCTTGAATAACCCAGATTTAAGGCAAAAATCTGGTTCAAAATACAGTTCAACATAACCACACAGATTTATTGAATGAATACAATACAGAATATACTCAGATATACCTAGTATTTATCAATTTTCACTCTAATTTAGCAGAATTAGATAGATGTGTACAACTGTAGATTGTGCATTTTCTGAAAATTGATGAACACTAGGTATTATATATTCTGTATTGTAATCATTCAATAGATCCGCCTGGGTATGTTATAAACCTAATTTTCGTCGTAAATGTGGGTTTTTTGGCGAAGGCCAACTGTACATTTTCTGAAAATCTGACCCATATATATTTACCAAGTGACATTACACAACTATGTAAACAAATGTGTCGTCGATCCATTTCAGACTTTCTTGACAACACTAATTCAACAACAACAACACAGTAATTAAGAAAGCATACAGACACACATCTAATCACAAACCATGCATATATTATACCTTTCTCTATCCGAGTCTGAATCCCTACTGATGGGACGTAGATCCATTTCGGCCAGTGGGAGCCTAACAATGGCGGCTACTGCTGCTGTGGTTGCCGGACCCCACTGCATGCTACAACTCCGGTTTAGTTTATTAGCATCCATTTTGTCACTCTTTAATGAGTGACTCAGCAAGAAATCAATCAATAGAGCTTGCTGCCTTGTTCTACTAATCGATACACAGTCAATGAGTGAGTGAGTGAGTGACTGGGAGAGTTGGGAGAGAATGATTGCTAGAATGAGTGGAAGGAGATAGGCCTGAGCGATAATTCAGTCCACCTAATCGCTATCGCGCAGTTGCTCTGGCTATAAGTGAAAATGCATGTCATGCTGAGTGAGCGATAATAAGGGAAAAACTAGGCAATTTATGGCTTGCTGTCTGTATTGTGTGTTGTCAATGCTTATTTCCTGAGATCATTTTATCTGTATGTTGTTATTGCTAAATTTAATAGCGCGTGAATTGCATTTCCTTGTAGTTTTCCCTTTGCTCTTTTCCATGCATGTGCGCTATAGGTGATGATCAGCATTATCATCCATAGTTTTGGCAATTGGGTTGAAGAACTTTGTCAGATTTAACGAGGTCTGATTCCAATACATACATTAACACGTGTAATTGGGGTTTGGTTACCGCCCCTTTAATACTCATTCACATCATCATGGGGAACTTATCATTGCCATGGTTATGTCATAATAACCACGGGGATTCCATTATGTGTCATTCCCTCTAGGCTCTATGGTATAATATGACCATCAAGTCCTCCAGCCTTCCGGGAACGATGCCTTATATCATTTCCCTCACAGGAATAATGACTTGGGAATTGTTCATAAGATATAGTATAAGTGCCCGTAAGGAGATTGGAAGATTTAGACCAGGGGGTCCATCATTGCTCGATACCTCACTGTGTAGTTCATTATTAAGATATCAAAATCTATGGTTCTGCTTGATGGTACGGCCTGTAAGGGATTTTATTCGGTACCAAAGCCGCTTCCATTGATGGATTCTTGGGGATGGTTTGTATAAGTAATTATATCCCGATCCCGTCTCCTCTCGGTATGACTAGATATAATTATATGTTTCCCTCTCTTTTTCTCTTTCGTCTCTTTAACCCTCTCTCTCTCTCTGTGTCTTACTTCACTCGTGTAAACGTTGTATAATGTGTTTTTTAGGGTTAATCCAAGTATGAAAATGCCTCCAGAAATACAATTAAATGTGTAGCACTTAAAGATCTGATCCTTGTGTTTAGTAATACAATGTTTTGTAGATTTTCTGTCTCCTTCTTGTCACAATTAAATACTCCACATCATTAATTTTAAGAATTTGGGGTTGTATTTGATCCTTCTGTCATCCACCAAATTCTGGTAATAGTTTGCCTCGTTTAACAAGCTTCATTCCTTTAATCCTTTGCCTATTTGTAGCTTTTTCCCTTCTGGAGTTTAATTTCATATTTCATTTTTGCCATTTTTCGTTTTTTGTCACTCGGGCGTTTGGTTAGGCGCTTCAGGAAACATTTCATGGACAATATTATTAAATGAAATTAGTTTTTTGTCCCAAGTTTTCAGTTTATTTTCTAATATTTTTTCTGCTGTATCCATATATACACGTCTCTCCAGAGGGATGAAAGTGACAGTCTGAGAGCTTGACTAAGCAATATATCATTATTCACCCATTATCGCCCATAGTGTAAGTGGCACTTCACTTCAGTAATTCCTTCCGTCAAATATATGGGTGAAGTCGTCAGAAAATGTACAATTCACCTTCACCAATCATCCTCTCAAATGACCTTAATTTAAGAGAAAAGTGACCTTCAAAAAACAGTTTAACACAATGAAAGAAACATTTGTTATCAACACAATGCCAAAGATACTCTGATATACTCATTATTCATATATTCTGTCAGTCTAATTTAGCAGAAACTACCAAAGTTGTATAGCTGCCAAATGTGCATTTTCAGAAAATCTGACCCAAATACCTTCTTGGTTTTACTTCTCACAACAACAACTTCTCATTCACTTAACTCTCACTCACTTAACAAGACCGTCCTTGGACCGCCACCTCCTGCCCCTCCCCACTTTCCCTCCTCCTCCTTCTTCACCAAGACTCCTTGAGAAGCGTTGACAGAGAGCCCTCTCTCCTCTCTTGTCTCTCCTTTGCTGGACAGCCTGATCTCAAGTTCAGTCAGCACAGGAGGCAGTGATGAAATGAAGGACCCAGAGCACTGGCAACACAAAAAACTACACTTAGAAGAGATTGAAGGAGAGGGAGACAGAAGGTGAGGGTATTTACTAGGCGTTAGATCTGGTTTAATCAATTATTCTTGCTCTTTCCTTCCCGCAATCAATGCTTCCCAGAATAGTTCATCAAAAAAAAATAAAAAAAAAAAAAAATAGTTCATCAACATTTTCTCGTTCTGTCTGTTTCTGTAAGTGTATGGAGAGGAGATTCTGTTCCCATGTTTTCTGAGTTGTTGGATTGCATTGATGCCATTTTGAATTTGGATTTGCGATGTGGGTTGGTGCACCAAGATTGGTGGTTCGTTACGTGGTTAAACCTTTCACAAATTAAACAATTTTTCGTAAAGTAATCGTTTCCAGAAGTCATTGGCATACACAGGTATTCGAATGTGGAACGAACTGAACCAAAACTACAAAATGATAAATGAGAGATTATTATTTAAAACTTCAGTTAAAGCAGCTATTCTTAGTTGGGCCATCCCACTTACCAAGTACTTTTAATACAGGCAGTCAATTTTTCAAATATCAGGACTAACATGTTATAATATTATACCGTTCACTTCTCAAGTATCAACTTGATTGTCCACAAAACCTCAAGTATTACAAGCAATGATTTATTATCTATCACTATACTCCATTTGTTTATTACGTTTCCGTATTTTATAAGTATTCTCTTAATTATCACCTCGTTTTATCTCATTATCTCATCAATTTATAGACTTGTTTGATTTGTAATTTACCAAAACATACTCAGCTTATGTTAGCACATCAATGTATAGAACCACATTCAGGCTATGGCGGAAGATAGGGTCAGACCCTAGTCATACAAAACTAATAGGTTGGCACTATTATCCTCCTGAATAAAGAAATGTTAAAAAAAGTAATGACAAGTTTGGAATATTGAGTGAGTGTGTTTAGTTTGGTGTATAAGTTGAGGAGGTGTTTTATCTTTCTCATAATTAGCACTTATTGGATGAGTTGACGCATGGCGCGTAAATAAAGAACAAGATCAGAGATCGAGTTCTTTATTTACGCGTCCGTGCAGAAACGAGTCCTATAAGTTGATTATTATACATGCCTAATTTTGCATGTAAAACATGCTTAATTAAAAAGATAATAACATAATTTACCATATCTGGTTTTCGTACAAGAGGAATATAACTAGAAACAGTTGAAATGATGGAGGAAGAAAGCACTCGCACCGGCAAACTTGCGTCGGGATGACAATGCGCCGGTAATGTACTAGTCCATTACCGTGTTGCAAGTAATGAATGGCTGCCAGGGCCTCAGTAGTGAATACGTGTATAATAATCACTATAAATATATGGATGGGTTCTTGTGGAAAAACGTTTGAGAAATATCATTTTTGAGAGACCTGTGACACATTTTCCTGTAACACATCACCTATGATAGCATTTTATTCTTATAATTCACGCAAAAATACAATCTCCCTAGAGTGGTTAATGTACCGCATTGATTTCATGGTTAGTAGAAGAGTCTTAATGAGGGATTTTCAGATAAAGCACAAAGATAAAACAGATAAAACATAAAAAAAAGACAATTGCTAACGAAGGCTTTCTTGGCAATGTATCTTTATGGACAATCTGTGCCAAATTCCTGAGTACCAGCGAAATGAGATTGAAAATCTCTGTGTGTTTTACTATACCACTTGGCAATGACGCCAAATGAGTAACAAAACTGTTGTGTGAAAATCAATAGGGGAATTGCATGTCTCACTGCGCATGTCTAATGCAGTGCATGCTGGGATGGATTCTGTTGAAATCTGACATACCAATATTTGGCAACCTTTTTTTTTATCGAAAATCGCAAGAATGTTTTCACCAATATCATGGCTGGTATAGGTGATCTATAAAAACCAAATGTATGATGGGAAAAATGAGGACTTGTGTTATGGAAACATGTATAACACATGGATATTGACAGTAGAACATTTATAAATAGCCCATGCTGAACAAGGCACGTTTTCTATAGGTTTTAGACTGTACCTTTAGTCCCATGATTCCGTGTAAATCAAGATTCAAGATGGCGGCTATGCAAATCCCCATATTTTACCACCCTGTGGTTCATAGTGACTTCACATTGTTGTAACGATGGAATTGGAGAAAAAATAATGCTTAGAACTTTTTACTTCGAACTAGTTTATTATTTATAAGACAGATGTAAAATCTGAAATTTTGTCAATACAATCTGTTACAAAATTGTTTTTGTATTATTTACCTTAAAATAGTATGTTAAAATAGCTAATTCTTAATAGATAGAATAGAGTGTCTAACCTATCTTAATGTGGTAATGTGAATCGACAGTCTTTTAAGTCTTTTAATTTTTTTTGTTTAAAAAACGATAACTATCATGTTGTGGTCACTACCATGTTATGGTCACTCTCCCCTTGACTGAGGAATTCTAAGACAGTCCATGAAGGGGGAGTACTAGACCTGCACTAGGGCTCTACAAACAACTGCAGTCTTAAGGACGAGGGCTAGTTTAAATGTGAGTCTTCCTTAGCTCTTCACTTCATCCATTGATAGTTTGTTATATTTCATATTCGAAGGAATTAAATAATTTGGAAGATTGAGACAGAAGGGAAAATTCACTGCATCCATCTGTTTGATTCTTGTTATCATTTATTTCATGTCATGCTTTTTTTCAAGTGTAAAAAAGGATTGATGCCATAATAAAGACAGACATCATATCTGATGCGTTTTAGGAAAATGAGTCACAAGTCGCAAAAAATGATTATTGAGATATCACCATATTTGAAAAGATGAGATCAAGCTGATTCCAATGATAGTAAATGGTAGGACATCTAATAAGTATTTCTATATTATAAGTTTAATATTTTCATTTTTGAAACTCTCAAGGAAGACCTTAGAAATGCATGGATATATCTAGTACACAGTCCTGAAACTTGTTAAATTTATCCATGCCAAAAATGAAAATATTCCCCAAAATACATCTTGTGAATGAAACACTTTGAAAAATATTAATTTTGCCACTTGTCACATATTTTCCTGAAACATATCACATATAAGTCTCTGAAAGCGTATCATTAACTTAAAAGCGTAGCATTAACTTATTAACCCACAAACGATAAATTTCCCATTAAATTAACAGCAGCATGGAAAACGCTAACTGATAATTAATGGGTGATTAACGCCTGCGGTGGGTTGGGTGGAGGAATTTGGCTGGTTCTCAGAATCACAATTCCCATTTTGGCAACTGAACCAACATTTGGGATCCTCACGCGAAGGTACTCTAGAATAGAACAATAATTCTATTTATAGCACTCGTGCATAATGAGGAGGTGTTGACGGTGATGCAATCAGCTTGTCTGCTATGACCTTGACCTTGATCACTCTGAATCCGCTTATCCACTATGGCCTTGATCACTCTGAATTATTAATAGAAGGGTGAAGTCGCCAGAAAATGTACAATTCACCTTCACCAATCTTCTCATATAACTCATCAACCATGGTAATTCACTACATAATAATATAGACTATTAGAAATTAAATTTATTAAATATCTTGATGTATAATAATTAATTTTTGCCATTGAGTGTGCATGAGATTACCATGTTCGCATGGGAATGTCCTCAATAAAAATTTATTTAAAAAAGAATGCAATGCCAAATATACTTGAATTTACCTAGTATTGACTAAATTGCAGTCTAATTTAGCAGAATTTATTAAATGTGTACAGCTGTACATTTTCTGAAAATCTGACCCAGTAATCCCGAGAGAGCACGTGACGCTTGTGGTGGTGTATTATACTTGATCTTGATCTTAATTTTCCCGAGATGGTTTCTTGAAACTCTTTAGTTTGACCGCATTTGGGTCAGATCTTCATGAAAGCGGACAATAAGCCTTCACCAATCCTCTCAAATAACCCACATTTAAGGCAAAAATCAGGTTCAAAATAGAGTTCAACATAACTACAGATTCATTGAATGAATACAATACAACATATACTCAGATATACCTAGTATTTATCAATTTCCACTCTAATTTAGCAAAATTTGATAGATGTGTAGAACTGTAGATTGTTAAATAAATGTTGCTAAATATTTGTATGTCAGATTTGGACTGAATTCATCCCAGCAGGCATTGTAATAGACATGGGCAGTGAGACATACAAGTCCCCTATTGAACCGCCCAGAATGCAATACGGCAAATACACTGGATGAGATTCCAATCTGTCAATTCTGAAAGCTTTAATTGAAACACCACCTGATGCCCTCAGATACAAAAGTTTCTAAAACAAACATTGACTCTCTCGGAGTGTAAGCCCTGACAACTGAATGAGAAATCAATGGGACTAACGAGAGGTTTGGATGGATTACCATCCTTTACAGGGGTCAGATTTTCAGAAAATGTACAATTCAACTTCGCCAGTCTTCTCACAGAACCCAAATTTCAGACGAAAATATAGTTCAAAATACAGTTCAACCTAACCAAACAGATTGGCAGAATCAATGCAATGCCGGATATACTCGAATTTACCTAGTATTGACCAAATTGCAGCCTAATTTAGCAGAATTAACTAAATGTATACAGCTGCCAATTGTACATTTTCTGAAAATCTGACCCACAGAGGTTGAGGGATCTCTCTCACCAATGGTGGCGCTTCCAATTTACTTCAGAATTGAATTTGAAAATGCTTTGTTTGTCAAAGACGGTTACACATGTGGGTCGCATTTTCAGAAAATGTACAATTGGCAGCTTTACACATTTAGGAAATGTTGCTACATTTGGCTGAAAAATGATGAATACCAGGTATATCTGAATATATTTGGTATCATATTGATATAAAGTATCAGTTCTGTTATGTTAAACTTCATTTTGAAGCTCATTTTTATCTTAAATGTGGGTTATTTGAGAGGATTGTGAAGGTGAATTGTACATTTTCTGAAAATCTGACACATGTAGGGAACATTGGTGAACAGGCTTCTGGATGATATCCAGTTTTTCCAACAGCTATTTGAGAGGATTTTCAGAAAATGTACAATTATCCTTCAACAATTCTCTCAAATAACCCAAATTTAAGACGTCAATCAGGTTCAAAATACCGTTCAACATAACCAGACAGGAATTTGTTGAATGAATACAATACAGAATGCACTCAGATATACCTAATATTAGTCAATTTTCACTCTAATTTAGCAGAGTTTGAGAGATGTGTAGAAGTGTAGATTGTGCATTTTCTGAAAAACAGACCCTTGTAGCATGTTCTCTTTATGATTCACGCAAATATACCATCTGCTTAAAGCGGTTAACTGTACCCCGTTGATTTCATGGCTAAAAGAAGAGTCTCAATTGGCGGATCTTCAAAAACACAAAGATAAAACATATAAATCTGCTAAAGATAAATGTATAAGACAAGAGTGTCTACCATTTAGACCCAAATGTTTACCACTGTAGTTTTCCAGATGTAGAATATCTGGAACGGTCGGTAAGATTTTCAATGGTTGTTTTACAGAGGGTTGGCAATGGCAATGGGGATGATGTGTGGTTATGTGGGTAGTCTTAAAAGCAAATAGCTTGAAATCTCCATGAAACGGAAAATCTATGTCTAGATAGTCTTCTCTTCAATATATATGACCTTCATCTGAAGTTTCTCCCCAAACAATTTGCTAGCTTCACCTCAGTCAGGGATCTCTGATTAGAAACTATCGGGTTGTGATATTTGTTTTCTCAGATTTTATGAAATAGTGAGTGAGTGAGATTGGTTGGTTTATGCCCTTATCAACACATTTAATATGCTTATATCAAGGGCGGGAGAGCTGAGAGGGAGGCAGTTTATGATCATACCCAGGAAATAGAGATAGAGAAGAAGGGAGTGAGAGACAGAAAAAAGAGACAGAAAGGCACTTTATGGTCATACCCAGGACCATTTATGGAGGAATTTGCTATATATAGACAATACTATATTTCATTTCTACGGTAGGAGTTTCCTACTTAAGCAAGAAAATAATTAACTTATTGGTCAGATTTTCAGAAAATGTACAATTCGCCTTCACCAATCCTTTCAAATAACCCAAACTTCAGACGAGAATAAAGTTCAAAATATACTCGAATTTACCTAGTATTGACCAAATTGCAGCCTAACATAGCAGAATTGACTAAATGTGTAGAGCTGCCAATTGTACATTTTCTGAAAATCTGACTCATATAGCAAGGAAAGTTAGAGTAAGGATATCTTATGTGATGTCTCCAGGGGTGCTCCTCCCTTTTCCCTATTCCTCCCTCAACCACTCCCCGCAAAACAATCTTTTCCTCTCTAATGAAATTTCCAGAACTGCCTTACAATTCCGGGAGTTGCTTGATTGAAAATATGTTATTCTGAAACACACATGAAAATCTATTATGAAAAGGTTTCTTGAGTTAATACAACATTCTTGAGTTAATATGACATACTTTATACAATATTCATCTTTTGTATTAGCTACTAGTATCAATCAATGTAGCTAGTATAGTACAGTATAAGACATTAAATGGGTACGATTTTCTGAAAATGCACAATCTACAGTTCTACACATCTATCAAATTCTTGGGGTGAAAGTGTACGTATGTACTGCTTGTGTGTCTGATATGGGTGAAATCGCCAGAAAATGCACAATTCGCCTTCAACAATCCTCTCAAATAACCCAAATTTAAGACACAAATCAGGGTCGAAATTCAGTTCAACATAACCAAACAGATAGTTTGAATCAAGGCAATGTCAAATATCCTCAGATATGCCGAGTATTGACCATTTTACAGCCGAATGTAGTAGAATTTACTAAATGTGTAGATCTGCAAATTGTGCATTTTCTGGCTATCCGACCCATATACTAAATCAGAACATGCAACCACTCAGTGCAAGTATCAGTAAAATATTATTTTCTAATCTGATCTAAAAACGGAATTTCTTGTTAATCAGATGGGGGAGTCAATAGGGGACTTGCATGTGTCATTGTCTGTACAATGCATCATGGGATAGATTCTGTTAAAATCTGACATAGAAATAATTTGCAACATTTATATCAAAATTTGCAAGAATGTTTTCACCAATATCTTAGCTTGTATAAATAATCTATGAACCAAATGCATGATGGGAAAGATGTGGACTTGTGTTATGGAAACATGTAAAACACATGGATATTGACATTAGAACATTGATAAATATTACATGCTGAACATGACATGTTTTCTATAGGTTTTATATTCTCCCATTAGTCCCATAATTCCATGCGAATCTACATTCAAAATGGCGGCTATGCAATTCCCCTATTGCTCTAATTGCCACTTAAAGCACCGAGAAGAGGCGTGATTGACTTTGAGCTGAGTTTGCACTTAAATTTCTTTTCAATCCCATCTTCAAATCTTGTGACTAAAATCTTCGAGGATTTTGTCTGTTTGTGTTTCCAACATGGCTTTGTCCACAAAGTCCACAATTTTATTTCGGAGATCTGCCAAAATCCTGCCCAGCGTTGACTTCACTTATTATCGCTCACACCCGGTGGCCGAGCAGATGCTGGACGTTAAGCGATGTGGGTCAGATTTTGAGAAAACGCACAATCTACAATTCTACACATCTCTCAAATTCTGCTACATTAGAGTGAAAATTGATGAATACTAGGTATATCTGAGTATATTCTGTATTGTATACATTCAATAAACCTGTTTGGTTATGTTTTACTGTATTTTGAACCTGATTTCTGCCTTAAATTTAGGTTATTTGAGAGGATTGGTGAAGACCAATTGTAAATTTCCTGAAGATTTGACCCATGTTGCATTGAACCATCATCAGGAGCACGTGGATCAGATTTTTTAGAAAATGTACAATTAGCAGCTCCACATATTTATTAATTTCTGCTAAATTCAGCTATAAAATGATACATTTTTTGATATATCTGAGTATATTTGGTATCGCATTGATTTTAAGTATCAGTTCTGTTCTGTTAAACTGTATTTTGAAGCTCATTTCTGTCTTAAATGTGGGTTATTTGAGAGGAATGGTGAAGGCGAATTGTACATTTTCTGAAAATCTGACCCACGTGGATCAGCCTGTTTAGAATTCACGGGGTGGAGTAGAGTGATTAGCATTACAGCTCTGTCCGGAAATTACATTCTATTATTGGGTTTACCAAGAAGAGATTGTATCGATATGTATTAGCTACAAATAGTACAATTTCCATTAGTAGATGTGGGTCAGATCATTCGGCAGCTTTTCACATTTGAATAAATTCATTTAAATTGAACTGAACCGTTATAGAATATCAGGTATGTCTGAGTATATATATTGTGTTGCGTTACAGGAAAATGAGTCACAAGTTGCAAAGAATGGATTTTGAGATATTATCATATTTGAAAAGATGAGATCAAGCCGATTATAATGATAGTAAACAGTAGGACATCTCCGTAGTGTTTCTATATCCTAAGATAGCTTGTAAATAAATTACTTTGAAAAATATCCATTTTGCGACTTATGACTCATTTTTCTGAAATACATCACATTTTGTATTGCGTTGATTCAAGCAATGTGTTTGGTTATTTTGAACGGTATGGTAAGCTATTTTCTGTTCTAAATTTGGGCCGTTGGGAAGTTTGGTGAAGGCGAATTGTGTACCCTAAGAATTAGAGAAATAAATATTCTACTTCTAAAATTAAAAAAAATATGCGAATTGTGTATTTTCTGACGACATGTAAAATTAAAATAAATGCACACTTGGCTTTTGCTTTAACTAGAAATAAACAAAACTTTCATTTTCTTTTTAATAGACAAAACTTAATTATGTAATGCATTTTCAGATGTTGTGATATGATTCTTTTACAGATATGCAAATTTCACTCAAATGGTTTTGTTGTGAATTATCAGGTACTTATCCGGTATAGGATTCTATCCCATCACGGCTGATTGTTATAAGGGTAAGATTTTCAGAAAATGTACAATTGGCAGCTGTACACATTTAGTAAATTCTTCTAGATAACCCTGCAATTTAGTCAATACTTGGTAAATTCGAGTATATTTACCATTGCATTAATTCTAGCAATCTGTTTAGTTAGGTTGAACTTAGTTTTGAGCTTTATTTTCGTCTGAAATTTGGGTTATTTGCAAGGATTGGTGAAGGTGAATTGTACATTTTCTGAAAATCTGACCCATAAGTTGTATCACTATTCATCTGAGCTTATAGATCATTCTATTGTATATATACATTGGTTGAATTACTGACTGCACACGCATACATGTATGGGTCAGGTCATCGGAAAATGTACAATTGGCAGCTCTACACATTTCATAAATTTCGCTACATTAGGCTGAGAAATGATGAATACTAGGTATATCTGAGTATATTTGGTTTGGGCGGAATGAGACGATACGATTGGATATATTGAACTGTATTTTGAACTGAATTTTTGTTTTAGATATTTTAGAAGAAATGAGAGGGAGAAGCAATGAAAGAGAGAGAGAGAGAGAGAGAGAGAAAGGAAGCGAGTGAAAGGGAGAGAAGAGAGGGAACAGAGAGGAGGGAGAGGAAAAGAGAGAGGGATAGTGAGATAGAGATATAGCGAGACGAAGACAGAGAGGGAGACAGAGAGGGAAAGAGAAGGAAGAGAGAGAGGGAGAGAGATAGAGATATAGAGAGACAGAGAGAGAGGGAGACAGAGAGGGAAAGGGAGAGGAAGAGAGAGGGATAGAGATAGAGAGAAACGGGGAGAGAGGGAGACAGATAGGGACAGAGAGAGGAAGAGAGAAAGGGATAGAGAGATAGAGATATAGAGAGACGGAGACAGAGAGATAACAGAGAGGGTAAGAGAAGGAAGAGAGAGAGATAAAGAAACAGAGCTAGATAGGCACAGAGACAGAGAGATAGAGAAGGAAGAGGGTGTGTGTAATCTATGTCCATGGGTCAGATTTTCAGAAAATGTACAATTCACCTTCACCAATCCTCTCAAATAACCCACATTCAAGACAAAAATGAGCTTCAAAATGCAGTTTAACATAACAGAACTGATACTTTAAATCAACACGATACCAAATATATTCAGATATACCTGGTATTCTTCATTTTTCAGCCTGATTTGGGAGAATTTACTGAATATGTAGAGCTGCCAATTGTACATTTTCTAAAAAACTGACCCATTATATATATGGGTGAAATCGCCAGAAAATGTACAATTCATCTTCGCCAATCTTCTCAAATGACCCAAATTTCAGACGAAAATAAAGTATAAAATACAGTTCAACCTAACCAAACAGATTGCTAGAATCAATGCAATGCCGAATATACTCGAATTTACCTAGTATTGACCAAATTGCAGCGTAAGTTAGCAGAATTTACTAAATGTGTACAGCTGCCAATTGTACATTTTCTGAAAATCTGACCAATATAGCCTGAGAGAGGGACCTACTACAACCGATTGCTGCATCTGTGCCAAACACTGAAACTATGTCATGCCACCCGGGCCAACAACTGGGGAAGTCATATCAGTGTTGAAACACTGCCACTGGTAATCTAGATAAGAGCCACTCGCCAGTAAGAGCGAATTGCTCGTTCTCCTGGCCTTATCCCAGTTCTATTTCTCTAGCCATTAACCGCAGATGTTTTTTTACAGGGGCTGATTTGGAAATATTTTTAAGGGATTTGGGGTTAAATGGTTGGTTTCAATGGCTAGTAACTATTGAAGTATTCTCGTCGATGAAGTAAATAATTAAAATTTATATTTTCTTCTACTTTCTTTTAAAGTTTTCATTCTTTGGATGGTTTATTTATAGTTCTCCAGGAGACCTTTAATTTTGGAATTTTCATATTATATTATATCCAGATGTTGAGGGTAATTTAATTTATGGGTCAGATTTTCAGAAAATGTACAATTGGCCAATCAACACATTTAGTCAATTCTGCTAAATTAGACCCCAACATCGTAAATACTAAGTATATCTGAGTATATTTAGTACTGTCTTGATTCAATGAATCTGTCTGGTTATGTTGAACTGTATTTTGAACCTGATTTTTGTTTTAAATTTGGGTTATTTGAGAGGATTAGTGAAGACCAATTGTACATGTTCTGACGATTTCACCCATATAGTCTAGATAACGTTGACATTGCTACCCATATATATGCAATAAATAATACATGACTCAGCTGCAAATGACTATATTTGTTATTATGAATAATTATTAATAAAAATAACAATAAATTATTATTTTTGTTTCCATATTTCCCCAGATATTATGAGAGATACTTAATGAAATCAATAACCGTTTTTATTGATATTCCTCAAACTGTTTCCTAGTGATTCAACTATTTCTAATATCATCAGAGATCATATCATATCCCAATATTCTCATTCAATTTCAATTTGTAATGTGATAACATCACACCATTAAATAGAGCTAACGGTCTTCATCCCCAATCCTATCATGGCCAGAGTAAAAAAAGATGTATACTATGATAACAATATGATTATTATAGAGAGTTTAGTGGGATGGTAAAGTATAAGGGCAAGATTTTCAGAAAATGTACAATTCAACTTCGCCAATCTTCTCAAATAACCCACATTTCAGACGAAAATAAAGTTCAAAATACAGTTGAACCTAACCAAACAGATTGCTAGAATCAATGCAATGCCGAATATACTCGAATTTACCCAGTATTGACCAAATTGCAGTGTAATTTAGCAGAATTTACTAAATGTGTACAGCTGCCATTTGTACATTTTCTGAAAATCTGACCCATAAGACCATTTCCAGGCCTCTGTTATTCAAGAAACAGCCATGTTATCGGTTCCTCAAGCCATGGAATGGACTGTTACTGCTTCACTGACTTCCATTTTCCAACCATTTTAGTGCAGTAATTGCCTTGTGTCTATGCATCAATATGAGATCCGTTTTAGGAAAATGAGTCATAAGTCGCAGAATATAAATTTTGAGATATCACCTTATCTGTAAAGAGGGGATCAAGCCGATTCCAAAGATAGTAAACACTACGACACCTAATGAGTATTTATATTTTTAAGTTTGATATTTTTATTTTTGAAAAGAAAAGGTTTGCAATGTTTCTGGATGGGTAATTACCAATAAAGTAACCAAATATACTCCACACAAAGACCTTCAAAACGCAGAAATATATTAAATACAATGTCCTGAAATTTGTTACATAGATTTATATGACTATAAGTGCTAACCCTCTAAAAATCAAAACATTTCAATAAAGAGATCTTGTAAAAAAAAAACACTTTGGAAACTATAAATTTTGCGACTTGTGACTCATTTTCCCGAAACACATCACATATGGTTGTGCCAATCATGCTGCAATGACAAACGAGAGCTGATGTATCTTGAATGAAATGTGATCTGTTTTAGGAAAATGAGTCATAAGTCGCAAAATATGGATTTTGAGATATCACCATATTTGAAAGGATGAGATCAAGCCGATTCCAATGATAATAAACATTAAGGACATTTAATAAGTATTTCTATATTTTGAATTTGATATTCTTTTTTTTAAAAAAAAGAGTTTACAATATCTTTGGGGTGGACAATTACTAGTAAAGAAGCTAAATATACTCTAAAAGATGACCTTAGTAATGCAAGATATATTTATTCCAATGTCTTGAAATTTGATACCTGTATTGATGCTACTAGCAGCTCCGAGAACTCAAAAAAAAAACCATTCTAAGCAAGGGTTCTTATAAATAATCTACTTTGAAAAATATAGATTTTGCGACTTGTGACTCATTTTCCTGAAACACATCACAAATGGTCTGAAAATGTAAAATTCGCCTTCACCAATCATCTCATTTATTTTAGGTGGTCCTGGGTATGACCATAAGATCATAAAGTGACTTTCTGTCTCTTTTTTCTGTCTCTCTCTCCCTTCTTCTCTATCTCTATTTTCTGGGTAAGATCATAAACTGCCTCCCTCTCAGCTCTCCCGCCCTTGATATAACCATAAATGTGTTGATAAGGGCGTAAAGCAACCAACCTTACCCACTCACTCACTCATATGTTTTAGGGAGACTATGAAGACCTATGTACTCACAGATAGTTATGAATGAAACAATTTTTTAAAACTATTGCACACAAATAACCCAAAGTTAAGACAGAAATCATGTTCAAACTACAGTCCAACATAACCAAACAGATTGTTTGAACCAAGGCAATACTAAATATACTCAGATATACCTAGTGTTGACGATTTTTCAGTATAATTTCCCGGAATTTAACAAATTTGTTGATCTGCCAATTGTACATTTTCTGAGAATCTGACTCTCATAGCCGTGCATGAAGGAAGGAAATGAAAGAGGGCAAATAGGCAAAGTGTCGTTAGAGGACTGAAAGCAGATGAATTTAATTTGTCGTTTGTCCATCAACTGTTCTAAACCTTGTTAAACTCATTAGCTACTTCCTAAACGGCTTGACTCAAGTGGGGTCAGATTTTCAGAAGACAGTTCTACACTTTTATAGAATTCTGCTTAATTAGATTGAAAATTGATAAATACTAGCTATATCTGAGTATATTCTGTATTGTATTCATTCAATAAATCTGTCTGGTTATGTTGAACTGTATTTTGAACCTGATTTTCCTCTTGTCAGTAAAGGCAAGGCTCCACCTGATTGCCTACATATGGGTCAAATCTTCAGAAAATGTACAATTCGCCTTCACCAATCCTCTCAAATAACCCACATTTAAGACAAAAATGAGCTTCAAAATGCAGTTTAACATAGCAGCACTGATACTTTAAATCAATGCTATACCAAATAGACACAGGTATACCACGCATTTATCATTTTTTGGCCTAACTTAGCTGAAGTTCCTAAATGTATAGAGCTGCCTATTGTACATTTTCTGAAAATCTGACCCATGTATGTTAACATGTTTCCTGATCTTATTTCTTAGAGTACATCTCTAACTTTAAGCTCTAGTATTGGACACAAATATCCAGGATCTTTATGGAAACCATAGCAAACTGCAATCACATTTACAAATGATTTCTAGTCAAAATAATGATCTTAGCAACATTAAAGTGGCTAAGATAGTTAAAATGAGTAGTCATGAAACCTTGTGGAATTTGTTCAGTGTAATCAGGTTTTCAGAAAATGTACAATTGGCAGTTCTACACATTTAGGAAATTCTGCTAAATTAAGCTGTAAAATGATGAATACTGGGTATGTCTGAGTATATTTGGTATCACATTGATTTAAAGTATCAGTTCTGTTATATTGAACTGCATCTTGAAGCTTATTTGTGTATAAAATGTGGGTCATTTGAGAGGATTAGTAAAGGCGAATTGTACATTTTCTGAAAATCTGACCCATATGATAGGTATTGAGTACCAACATTGTGTTTTCATTCAATGATTATTGAATATGTGTAAAAGGATGTGTTAATATGTGTACGGATCAGAAGCCTCGACTCATTTCAAATCCCAGAGGACATGGTCTAGACACCAGAATTAAGGTGCTGCCCTCATTGCCCAAAGTGGACAGGAAAGAACTAATTTCCATTGTGTATCAGTGACCACACATGGGCTCTAACCTGGGTTTATATAACTCCAGATGTCAAGCCAACTTTCCTTCTACACTAACTACTAATTACCTTTACTCATGCACCACTCCTTTCCTTCTATAGTAGTACACTCTCCCGCGCACCGTACCCGTGCGATACGGAGCGGCGAGTTTTTTCGTCTTCAGTGTGACGATTTTTGTCTACCGAGCACCGCGAACGCTACTGGTGAGGTGTGGTGACGAAATTGCCTGAACTTCTGAGACGATAAACGGTCATTTGAATCACGGAGACGAAATATGATATGCTCCGTATTCGCGCTCCGTTTTTCGTATTGAGTTTTGAGAACTACATAGGTTGCAGAAATGTCTAAAGATTTTTTTAGAAAAAATAAAATTCATTGAATCTCTACAATCTTTGGTGTACATATATGTAAAATAACTGCATAGGTGCTATCCGCTTGAAAAAATAAATCAACGAGGTTTACAAGTAATATAACCAGTTGGTTTTGATAAGTCAAGTCAAATAATATAATCATGCTGCCATCTGTATAACAGATTCACAGCACTCAGAGCATGTTGACTACATATAACATAATACTCAACTCTGTATCATAGCTTTTCTTTTAAATAATTACTTATATCCGACCATGTTTTCAACTTTATGTGTGGGGGATATTATTCTGCTCTTCCTCTCCTTTCCCGCCCATCTCTTTCTTACTTTCTTTCAATTGCAATCCTCCTGTCTGCCTCTCCCCTCTTTCTCTTTCTGTCCTTGTCTGCATTTCTCTCTCTCACACACACTATTATCATCCAGACTGATTCCTTGAGGTTTACTCACAGCTGGTTCTGTGGTGTAGTGGTTAGAATGCTCGCTTGTGAACCCCAAGGTTCTTAGATCAAACCCAAGCATAGGTAAGTTTTTTTTTCTCTGTTTGGCATCAGTGGTTCTACACTAGTGGCCGTCATGCACTAATGGTCACGCCAGTTTGTCTGGCACTGGCCGGCCGGCCAAATCCTAATCCTTTAGCTTTCCCAGGTACCCGTTGCAGGTACGAAAAACGCCGCGCGAATACGCTGAGACGAAAAATTTCGTATCAAAAGTGGGGACAAGAATTTCGTATCCAATTTCGTATCCCGCGGGTATGGTGCGCGGGACAGTGTAGCACTGCACCTAACAGCCCCTGGCGGAAAATCATGGACAATGCTAGATAATAGCCCCCGTGAGCCTTGTATATCCTTATCACTAATGGCTGTATAAATATGTTAAATAAAAAAAAACAAAAAAAAACTTGCACATTGGATTTTTTCACCATGCCGAAATGAATTTACTCTCTATTTTCACCAAATATCTCATGAACTATGGATTACAGAGTTTTGATATCACCAGGGATTAATTAGGAAGGTTAACAAGTACCAGATACCAAAATATTGAGTAGAAATTCAGTTACTGGTGAATAAAGGGCTGAACGGGAGAAGTGTTATTTTAAGGCTGCGATTCCACTGGCTAGCTCTTTTGGTACGCTCATGACCCGCTCTTTTTATTTCCCTGAGCAATTAAAAAGCAAAGTTAGAGCGAAACCAGAGCGGTCTAATAGAATCGGTTACTGCGCTCTACAAATGCTCTTGCTATGTGCGCTTCTTTAGATGAGCGCAGGACATTGCGCTAATGTCTGACGTGTTTGATTTGAGGGCAGCAACATGGCACACTTTCCACGTCTTTTAGTAGCGGTCTAAGAGCGCAGTGAGAGTGCACCAAGGCACTTGCTATTGATTTCATAAGGAAACAAGCGAACCAGTAGAATCATTCTGCGCTTGTCTTGCGCTAATAATAAAAGCGGATGAAGAGCAAATGAAAAATACAATATAAATAAACGAAGCAAGAGCGAACCATGAGCACATATATAAGCGATCCAGTGGATTCGCACCTTAAATGTCCCCCAGCTGATAGTATGCGAAGGTTACACTAACAGTGGTTCCTTGACTAGGTAGGTGTATATTATATTACGTAAGACCACTACTAATTGACATACTGACATAACTGACATAACTATCTAACTATTTCCACTTACTGTGAATATATATCCATAAATAGATTTATAATTATAAGGCTCATATTCCTCTTATCAGACTCTAGCTCTGTCAGCCAACCTAGGGCTTACATAGGTGGGTCAGGTTTTCAGAAAATGTACAATTGGCCTTCACCAATCCTCTCAAATAACCTAAATTTAAGATAAAAATCGGTTCAAAATACAGCTTAACATAACCAGACAGATTTATTGAATGAATACAATACAGAATATACCCAGATATACCTAGTATTTATCAATTTTCACTCTAATTTAGCAGAATTTAAGAGACGTGTAGAACTGTAGCTAGATTGTGCATTTTCTGAAAGTCTGACCCATATAGTATGAGTCTGTTGTAGAATTTTCAAGGCAAATTCATTTAAAATTTGATAATTTGTAAGAAAATAGTTGGAAGTATCCTTCAGTATCCTTCAATGTATTATTTGTATTGTGTGCTTCAATATCTTATCTTTTCATTATTTTGAAGTTTTGAAGATACCAACCATACATGGGTCAGATTTTCAGAAAATGTACAATTGGCCTTCACCATTTCTCTCAATTAGTCCACATTTAAGACAAAATCAGCTTCAAAATGCAGTTTAACATAACAGAACGGAAACTTTAAATCAATGCGATACCAAATATACTCAGATATACCCGGTAATCTTCATTTTTCAGCCTAATTTAGGATAATTTCCTAAATGTGTAAAGCTGCCAATTGTACATTTTCTGAAAATCTGACCCACATAGTGAACCAAGCTTCAAAATGGCATCAATGCAATTCTCGCTTTGTGTCATGTTCTCTTTTATGAAGGTAATAAAAGTCAAACCACAAATCTATTTCGAGTCGCGACCGCTTTATATCGTTAGTTCAATCCTATTATACTAGCTTTAAACCCCTCTTAAAAACATATATAACTGTTTAAGAGCTTAACGAGAATGCACCATTACTGCAATAAACATTTGGACTGATTCTCATTGAGATAAAAAAAAGTGTTGTAATCTCTTTTTATCTTTAGTATTTCGCACTGAAATGTACTCCATGATGTAGTTTTTAGGAAACAAACAACGAATCTAAGGTTAAAAAGAAGGCATGGGCTGGAAGAGATCCCCGGATAAGTTCATAACCTTATGTCCATGTAAGTTCTTTGGAAGTAAAGAATTAGTTGAATTGAATTGAATTGAATTACTCTATAGGGGATGTTCATGTGCCACTGCGCATGTCTGTAACAGTGCATCATGGGATGGGTTCTGTTCAAATCTGACATACAAATATTTAGCAACATTTTTATCGGAAATTGCAAGAATATCTTTACCAACATCAGAGCTTTCATAAATTATTCATGAAAACCAATTGCATGATGAGAAAGATGAAGACTTGTGATATGGAAACATGTATAACACATGGATATTGCCATTAGAGCATTGATAAATATTCCATGCTGAACATGGCATGTTTTCTATAGATTTTACACTGTATCATTAGTCCCATAATTCCACGCAAATCAAGATTCAAAATGGCGGCTATGCAAGTACCTTATTATCAGATATCGCACACTCATCAGCTTTAAATCAATAACCCTATCTAACTGCGATTATTTCAGCTTTAAATCAATAACCCTATCTAACTGCCATTATTTCAGCTTTAAATCAATAACCCTATCTAACTGCCTTTATTTCAGCTTTAAATCAATAACCCTATCTAACTGCCATTATTTCAGCTTTAAATAAATAACCCTATCTAACTGCCATTATTTCAGCTTTAAATCCATAACCCTATCTAACTGCCTTTATTTCAGCTTTAAATCAATAACCCTATCTAACTGCCATTATTTCAGCTTTAAATAAATAACCCTATCTAACTGCCGTTATTTCAGCTTTAAATCAATAACCCTATCTAACTGCCATTATTTCAGCTTTAAATCAATAACCCTATCTAACTGCCTTTATTTCAGCTTTGAATCAATAACCCTATCTAACTGCCATTATTTCAGCTTTAAATCAATAACCCTATCTAACTGCCGTTATTTCAGCTTTAAATCAATAACCCTATCTAACTGCTATTATTTCAGCTTTAAATCAATAACCCTATCTAACTGCCATTATTTCAGCTTTAAATCAATAACCCTATCTAACTGCCTTTATTTCAGCTTTAAATCAATAACCCTATCTAACTGCCATTATTTCAGCTTTAAATCAATAACCCTATCTAACTGCCATTATTTCAGCTTTAAATCAATAACCCTATCTAACTGCCGTTATTTCAGCTTTAAATAAATAACCCTATCTAACTGCCATTATTTCAGCTTTAAATCAATAACCCTATCTAACTGCCTTTATTTCAGCTTTAAATCAATAACCCTATCTAACTGCCATTATTTCAGCTTTAAATCAATAACCCTATCTAACTGCCTTTATTTCAGCTTTAAATCAATAACCCTATCTAACTGCCGTTATTTCAGCTTTAAGGGCTAGGCCCTTTAAGAGCCTCAACAACAGCTTGATACGTTAAGAACCACAATAAAAAAAAGTATCTTTCTTCATCGCCACCTTCCCAAAAGAACTCACTCTTTCAATAATAGGATCAGAAATCGGATTGTGCTCCAGTAGCTGAGCTAGTCAACCTAAAGCCGGGAATTGCTCCGAGGTGCTCCGAGCCTATTGATTCCCATTTCTCCCCCTTGAAGCTCTGAGAGGATCTGACTTCGGATGCTGGCTGCAAAAACACAGATCCCGATTGGACTGATTCCCAGTTGGTTAAGGAAGAGAATATATCCAAGGGAAGTTGCTGCAGTTATGATAAATCCCAAAGGTAGTTGTGGTTCCGCGTAGGCCGATACCACAGGATGCTTCGGTGGTATTCTATTTGTGCCAGTGACCCTCTAAAAGATGGGAAATGGCTTTTTTTCAATGGCCCTTTCAGATTTCTATCGATTGTGATGTAATAAGAATAACACAAACAACATATCTTACATATGTATCTCTTCTAGATTATATTCCAAGACTCAGTGTAGAACTGTAGATTCCTATAGTATGTTTTAATCCCTGTAGCATTTTGTCCGATTAACATGAGTGCATGACGATGCTACTGACAGAGCTGATGTTACATTATAGTGATTGAAGTCCATGGGTTTGTGTTAAAACACCTATATGGGTCAGATTTTCAGAAAATGTACAATTGGCCTTCACCAATCCTCTCAAATAACCCACATTTAAGACAAAAATGAGCTTCAAAATACAGTTTAACATAACAGAACTGATACTTTCAATCATTGTGATACCATATATACTCAAATATACCTGTTATTCATAATTTTCCAGCCTAATTTAGCAGAATTACCTACATGTGTAGAGTTGTCAATTGTACATTTTCTGAAAATATGACAGTTGGCAGTTGTCCATCGGTAGTTACAACTCAGCTCCTAAGTTCTATGCGATGGCAATCACAGGAAGAACTGGCATCATTGTATATGTCAGAGGTGATCCACACTTGTAATAACATCAGCGATGAAAAACAAATTGAATTGAATTGAATCAATTTTCATAGTATAATTGGTGCAGAAACAGGGACATGAGAGATGTGCTCATAATGCTAAGATGAGTAACTCTTGATCCATGTAAGTACAAGTTACTCTTCGAATGAGTCACTCAGGGGAGTACAATACACTGGAGGGTATATAGGTATGATGGCAGGACACCTTTAAACGGTAGTCAATCGCATCCACTCCACCATCCCTATACCTCCTCCTGTAACTCGTTCCAGTTCTTCTCCTCCCTCCGGGGAAAAGGTGTTTTTAAATAATATCCATGCTTTCGTGGGGGTATAGGTCATGAAGAAACACTGGTTTCCAATGGGGAACACCTCTGGGGGAGTTTATAGATATACCCCTGTGGGGTGGGGAGAGCTGTATGTTCTCCTCCTGTGTGTGGTAGAATGAATGCCAACTCCAGTAAGGTCTCTATGCTCAGTCCCTCGCTCGCTCTCTCTCTCTGTGAGGAGTAGGTCCCGTGAGACCGCCCTGTCCCCCGGTGTGTCCCCGGCCTGTCCTCTGTTTGTCTCCGGTTCACTTCTCCTCCTCCAGCGCCTCCTGCGCCGTCCACAACTACTTCTATAGTACTACTACACCCTGGAGCTGCTTCCTCCAGGTCCTAGTCTGCCTCCTCCTCCTCCTGCTACTCCTCCTGTATAAGCACCACCATAACAACACAGGTTCCTCCTGTGTCTGAGGCCGCCTCCAGTAATGGTACAAGCACTGCCTGCCTCCGACTGCGCCTCCCCGCCAGCCCACTGCCTCCTCCTCCTGGCTACTGGTGGGCCATAGAGAGGCAGGAGGAGGCGGGGGAGGAGGAGGCGGGGGAGGAGGGGGAGGAGGAGGAGGAGGAGGGGGAGGTGGTGGAGGAGGAGGAGGTGGAGGAGGAGGGGCAGGAGGAGGCGGGGGAGGAGGAGGCGGGGGAGGAGGGGGAGGAGGAGGAGGAGGAGGGGGAGGTGGTGGAGGAGGAGGAGGTGGAGGAGGAGGGGCAGGAGGAGGCGGGGGAGGAGGAGGCGGGGGAGGAGGGGGAGGAGGAGGAGGAGGAGGGGGAGGTGGTGGAGGAGGAGGAGGTGGAGGAGGAGGGGGAGGGGGAGGAGGAGGGGGAGGAGGAGGAGGAGGAGGAGGAGGGGGAGGAGGAGGAGGAGGAGGTGGAGGAGGAGGGGGAGGAGGAGGGGGAGGAGGAGGTGGAGGAGGAGGAGGAGGAGGAGGGGGAGGAGGAGGTGGAGGAGGGGAGGAGGTGGGGAGGGGGAGGAGGAGGAGGAGGTGGGGGGAGGTGGTGGAGGAGGAGGAGAAGAAGGTGGAGGTGGTGGTGGAGGTGGAGGGTGAGGAGGAGGAGGTGGGGGAGGAGGGGGAGGAGGAGGAGGAGGAGGGGGAGGAGGGGGAGGAGGAGGGGGAGGTGGAAGAGGAGGGGGAGGGGGAGAAGGAGGGGGAGGAGGAGGAGGAGAAGGAGGAGGAGGAGGAGAAGGAGGTGGAGGAGGAGGAGGAGGTGGTGGAGGAGGAGGAGGAAGAGGAGGTAGAGGAGGAGGAGGAAGAGGAGAAGGAGGAGAAGGAGGAGGAGGTGGAGGTGAAGGAGGAGGAGGAGGAGGAGGAGGGGGAGGAGGTGGGGGAGGAGGGGGAGGAGGAGGAGGAGGAGGAGGAGGAGGAGGGGGAGGACGAGGGGGAGGGGGAGGGGGAGGAGGGGAGGAGGTGGGGAGGGGGAGGAGGAGGAGGAGGGGGGGGAGGTGGTGGAGGAGGAGGAGAAGAAGGTGGAGGTGGTGGTGGAGGTGGAGGGGGAGGAGGAGGAGGTGGGGGAGGAGGAGGAGGTGGGGGAGGAGGGGGAGGAGGAGGGGGAGGTGGAAGAGGAGGGGGAGGGGGAGAAGGAGGGGGAGGAGGAGGAGGAGAAGGAGGAGGAGGAGGAGAAGGAGGTGGAGGAGGAGGAGGAGGTGGTGGAGGAGGAGGAGGAAGAGGAGGTAGAGGAGGAGGAGGAAGAGGAGAAGGAGGAGAAGGAGGAGGAGGTGGAGGTGAAGGAGGAGGAGGAGGAGGAGGAGGGGGAGGAGGTGGGGGAGGAGGGGGAGGAGGAGGAGGAGGAGGAGGAGGAGGAGGGGGAGGACGAGGGGGAGGGGGAGGGGGAGGAGGGGAGGAGGTGGGGAGGGGGAGGAGGAGGAGGAGGGGGGGGAGGTGGTGGAGGAGGAGGAGAAGAAGGTGGAGGTGGTGGTGGAGGTGGAGGGGGAGGAGGAGGAGGTGGGGGAGGAGGAGGAGGTGGGGGAGGAGGGGGAGGAGGAGGGGGAGGTGGAAGAGGAGGGGGAGGGGGAGAAGGAGGGGGAGGAGGAGGAGGAGAAGGAGGTGGAGGAGGAGGAGGAGGTGGTGGAGGAGGAGGAGGAAGAGGAGGTAGAGGAGGAGGAGGAAGAGGAGAAGGAGGAGAAGGAGGAGGAGGTGGAGGTGGAGGAGGAGGAGGAGGAGGAGGGGGAGGAGGTGGGGGAGGTGAGGGAGGAGGAGAGGGAGGAGGAGGCGGCGGAGGAGTTGGAGGAGGAGGAGGCGGGGGAGGAGGGGGAGGAGGAGGAGGAGAAGGAGGAGAGGGAGGAGGAGGAGGTGGAGGAGGAGGAGGAGGTGGAGAAGGAGGAGGTGGGGGAGGAGGAGGTGGAGGAGGAGGAGAAGGAGGTGGAGGAGGAGAAGGAGGAGGTGGAGGAGGAGGAGGAGGTGGAGAAGGAGGAGGTGGAGAAGGAGGAGGTGGGGGAGGTGGAGCGGAGGGGGAGGAGGAGGAGGTGGAGGAGGAGGAGGGGAGGAGGAGGAGGAGGTGGAGGTGGTGGAGGAGGAGGAGGAGAAGAAGGTGGAGGAGGTGGAGGAGGAGGGGGAGGAGGTGGAGGAGGAGGAGGAGGAGGGGCAGGGGCAGGGGGAGGAGGGGGAGGAGGAGGAGGAGGAGGTGGTGGAGGAGGGGAGGAGGAAGAGGAGAAGGAGGAGGAGGAGGTAGAGGAGGAGGAGGAAGAGGAGAAGGAGGAGGAGGTGGAGAAGGAGGAGGAGGCGGGGAGGAGGAGGAGGAGGTGGAGGTGGAGAAGGAGAAGGAGGAGGCGGGGAGGAGGAGGAAGAGGAGGAGGAGGAGGTAGAGGAGGTGGAGGAGGAGGAGGAGGTGGAGGTGGAGGAGGAGGAGGAGGAGGAGGAGGAGGTAGAGGAGGAGGAGGAGGTAGAGGAGGTGGAGGAGGAGGAGGAGGTGGAGGTGGAGGAGGAGGAGGAGAAGGAGGTGGAGGAGGAGGAGAAGGAGGAGGAGGTAGAGGAGGAGGAGGAGGAGGAGAAGGAGGTGGAGGAGGAGGAGAAGGAGGAGGAGGAGGAAGAGGAGGAGGAGGAGGAGGTAGAGGTAGAGGAGGAGGAGGAGGAGGAGAAGGAGGTGGAGGAGGTGGAGGAGGAGGAGAAGGAGGTGGAGGAGGTGGAGGAGGAGGAGAAGGAGGAGGAGGAGGAGGAGAAGGAGGAGGAGGAGGAAGAGGAGGAGGAGGAGGAGGTAGAGGTAGAGGAGGAGGAGGAGGAGGAGAAGGAGGTGGAGGAGGTGGAGGAGGAGGAGAAGGAGAAGGAGGAGAAGGAGGAGGAGGAGGAAGAGGAGGAGGAGGAGGTAGAGGAGGTGGAGGAGGAGGAGGTGGAGGAGGTGGAGGAGGAGGAGGTGGAGGAGGAGGGGGAGGAGGAGGAGGTGGAGGAGGTGGAGGAAGAGGAAGAGGAGGAGGTGGAGGAGGTGGAGGAAGAGGAAGAGGAGGAGGTGGTGGTGGAGGAGGGGGAGGAGGAGGAGGAGGAGGAGGTGGTGGAGGAGGAGGAGGAAGAGGTGGTGGAGGAGAAGTGGGAGGAGGAGGAGGTGGTGGAGGAGGAGGAGGAGGGGGAGGTGGAGGAGGTGGAGGAGAAGGAGGAGGTGGAGGAGGAGGAGGAGGCGGAGGTGGAGGTGGAGGAGGAGCAGGAGGAGAAGGAGGAGGAGGAAGAGGAGAAGGAGGAGGAGGAGGTAGAGGAGAAGGAGGAGGAGGAGGTAGAGGAGGAGGAGGAGGAGCCCCATATATGATGGACGGACTGATTGACTGGTTCACTGCGGCCCCAAAACATGGAAGGGTGAGGGCGTCAGGAAATGTACAATTGACCTTCAGCAATCCTCTCATATGAACTTAATTTAAGAGTAAAGTGACCTTCAAAATACTGTTCAACTCAATGAAAGAGACATGGTTCATCAACACAATGCCAGAGATACTCTGATATACCCATTGTTCATATTCTCTCAGTCTAATTTAGCAGAAGTTACCAAATTTATAGAGCTACCGTAATTTGTAGTGCATTTTCTGAAAACATGACCCATTCTGTTGTCAAATTTATTTCAGGTAGCGACAGCTTTGGATGGTTAATTCAATCCTATACTAGCTTTAAACCCCACTTAAAAACGTGTATAACTGTTTAAGAGCTTAACATATTCTTATACTACTTGTCGTAGTATAGGGATTTCAGGTTTCCATAGGGGACTTGCATGTGCCACTGCGCATGTCTTTAAGAGAATATTTTCACCAATATCACAGCTTTTATAAATGATCTATGAAAACCAACTGCTTGATGGATCACATATTTCCCTGCCTTACCTATACTCTCCTTACTATGCAGCTGGTAGCTAGCTACCATTAGGAAAGGAATTTCCAATACAGACAATATAATTCTTCATTCCTACAGTAGTAGAAACTTCGCACCTAAACAAGAGAAAAAAGCTTAGCTAGCAACGTTTTGAGTAAGGATTTCTTTTGCAACAGGAGGACGAGGAGGAGATGGACAACTGGAGAAAGTGATAAATCATAAACAGACATTGCTACAAAGAGAATGATGATGGATTGAGAGAGAACGACATCATCCAAGGTTTATCTAGTAGGAAGACAATGGAGAATAATATAGGTATTAACAGAGAGGGGAGACACGATATAAGAGATAACTTGGGACAATGATGAATGATTAAGAGAAGTTGGTAGAGACGGATTGATAATAGATGGAGAATAGGGGAGTTGCATAACCGCCATCTTGAATTTTAATTCGCATGGAATTATGGGACTAATGGTACAGTGTAAAGTCTATAGAAAACATGCCATGTTCAGCATGGAATATTTACCAATTATCTACTGTCAATATCCATGTGTTATACATGTTTCCATGACTCTCCTTCCCTTCCATCTCTCTTTCTCTCCCTGACTTTCCCTCCCCTCACCCTCTCTCCTTCCCTTTCTCTCCCTAGAGACAGTGACAGAATCTTTCTCTCTCCCTCACCCTCTCTCGTTCTTTCCTTCCCTCTATCTCTCTTTCTCTCCTTCACTTTCCCTCTCCTTTACCCTCTCTCCTTCTCTTTCTCTCCCTCACTTTCCCTCTCCTTCACCCTCTCTCCTTCCCTTTCTCTCCCTAAAGCCAGTGACAGAATCTGTCAGGAACAAACTTCTAGCCACGTGCAAAGCTGCATCCAAGCCACGTATTAACACATTTTAAATCCAGATTTGCATAATTTGCTATAAAATGCTGCGTTCGTATTTGGGATTCTGTCGCTGCTTCCACTAGACTGTAATGAGCAAGAACTGAAGAACTGTAATCAGCATTTTCTACATTTGGGTCAGATTTTCAGGAAACGTACAATTGGCCTTCACCAATCCTCTCAAAAACCCAGATTTAAGATGAAAATCAGGTTCAAAATACAGTTCAACATAACCAGACAGATGTATTGACTGAATGCAATACATAATACACTCAGATATTCTTAGTATTTATCAATTTTCACCCAAATTTAGCAGAATTTGATAGATGTGTAAAACTGTAGATTGTGCATTTTCTGAAAATCCGACCCATTTACATCCCTCTGCTCCCTCGCTCTCTCTTTTTCCCCGCTCACTCCTTCCTTCATTGCATTTGATGAGGCACATTCAAGACAGTCGAGTAGCCATTTGAGATGGACATTTGTGATGTGTTCCAGGAAAATGAGTCATAAGTCGCAAAATTAATATTTTTCAAAGTGTTTTTGTCACAAGATCACATTATTGGAATGTTCTAATTTCTGGGTAGTTTATCACTTATAGCTATATCAATCGATGTATCAAATTTCAGGACAATCAATGTAATATATCCTTTCGTTTTAAAGGTCCTCATATGGACAACATTTAGTTACTTAACTGTTTATTAACCACTAGAAATATTGGAAACTTTTTTTTTCAAAAATTAAAATATCAAACTTATAATATAGAAATACTTATTAGATCATTTGACTGTATACTATCATTGGAATCGGCTTGATCTCATCTTTTCAAATATAATGGTATCTCAAAATCTATTTTTGGCGACTTATGACTCATTTTCCTGAAAAACATCACATTTCAAAAAGCTTTATTCCTAGCTATTTCTATGCAGGCGGCACATAATTTTCAATTCATTTTCAATTCGTCTTTTGCGTCTTCTCTGAAACTTGCAAAGATATTAAGGACTTTGTTGTGATGTTCGTATTGGTATACAATTTAAACATTGTCAAGATATTTTACAGATTTTCATTTTTGTTTTGCAACTGTTTTGCAACTTTGCGAATGTAATTCTGCCGATGCCCTGACCCTTATACCAACATTGTGGTAGCTATATGGGTCAAGTTATCAGAAAATGTACAATTCGCCTTCACCAATCCTCTCAAATAACTCACAATTAAGACAAAAATGAGATTCGAAATGCAGTTTAACATAACAGAACTGATACTTTAAACCAATGTGATACCAAATAAACTCAGATATACCCAATATTCATCGATTCTCAGCCTAATTTAGCAGTATTTCTTAAATGTGTAGAGCTGCCAACTGTACATTTTCTGAAAATCTGACCCATATCTTTACTCTACTTCCATCACACCAGTGGACAATATTGGAAATACTATTGAGGGAAGGAGATTTATAGAGCGATAGGTCTACACAATATAGAGACTGGGAATGCCAGCCTATCATACATACCATCCATTTCATCCATTTCATCAATACTGGGGCGGTGGTCTGACTATTCCTACAGTACATGTGCACTCCGGTAAGCCATTAGATCCTTTGTTTATGGTCGTGAGTTTTCTCTAAGCCTCCGGGGAAACCAAACCGAGGTTTGTTTCCGGGAGGCTTGCAGAAAACGAAGTACCATAAACAAAGGATCTAATGGCTTTAGTCCCCTTTTGTTGGGCTGTTATTATCATTAACAACAATTTAGAAATGATTTTGAAGCAAAATAAACCAGTGGAAATCCATGATCTTGCTGCTTTGGGTAATAAATATTGTTTTGTATTTACGTTGATGTAAGGGGTAGGCCGGAAACGCTGGGAGGCCCATTCTCTGCTATTATAACTGTCCCCGCCAGCCCAACAAACTGGCACTAATCTATGTTAAAGTGCTACTTCTCACTGTTCTAGCTTCTATTCACGAGTAACAGAATTTCTACTCAATATTCTGGTACTATTTACAGATATAGATTCACAGTAAGTGGAAATAGATAGATAGTTATGTCAGTTATGTCAATTAGTAGTGGTCTTACGTAATATCATATACACCTACCTAGTCAAGGAACCACTGTTAGTGTAACCTTCGCATACTATCAGCTGGGGGACATTTTATGTGACACTTCTCACTGTTCTGGACTTTATTTTAAGAGTAACAGGAATTTCTACCCAATATTCTGGTTTGTGGTACTTGTTAACCTTCCTAACTAATCCCTGGTGATATTAAAAATTATGTCATCCATAGTTTATGAGATATTTGGTCAAAATAGTGAGTAAATTCAATTCGGCTGGGGAAAAAAATCCAATGTGCCAGTTGGCTTGACATTATCAAAAACAAGCACCGTGTTTCCTCGATTAGAAGCCCAGGGTTCTCAAATGTGATGTGTTCCAGGAAAATGAGCCACAAGTCGCTAAAAATGGATTTTGAGATATTGTCATATTTTAATTATTAAAGTATTTGAAAAGATGAGATCAAGTGGATTCCAATGATAGTAGGAAATCTAATAAGTATTTCTAGATTTTAAGTTTGACATTTTTATTTTTCGAAAAAAAGAAATTTGCAATACCTCTGGGTGGACATTTACCATTAAAGTAACTAAATATATTCCATTTGAAGACCTTTAAAATACAGGAATATATTTAATATAATGTCCTAAAATTTGGTACATAGAATGCCTATGCCTGATGCGTTAAACCCTGTAAAAAACAGAACATTTCAATAAAGATATCTTGTGAAAGAAACACTTTGAAAGATAACATTTTTGCAACTTGTGACTCATTTACCTGAAACACATCACAAATAGGTTGCTTCTACACCCATTGTCTATTCTGTAGAGTTAGTTACAAGTGGAAGATAGAACACACAGAAAAGACATCTGAACAACAGACAGGAATAACTAATTGAGACAGTGAACTGAATCACAGATAACTTTTAGAAACGAACAATGACAGAAGTCGATTACAAGAACCATAATCATATTTTATAAAAACAAAAACTATATGTATGCATTTTCTAAAACACAAAACTTTATGTATGATCAAAATATTTGTAGGAAATGGATCTCTCAGGAAGACCTGCTTAGGCAGAGAGTAGTATCCAATCTCGGAATCTTATTTGTCTATTCTGAATAAAAATGCAATAATATATGTATTCAGGACCGGGCTGGTATTATATTCATGGTGAAAATGTATTCAGATTACATGCCATGAAACCAGAGATTTTCTTGAAAATGTATTTTACTTTCTAATTTCCCTGAGGTGGTGTTATTCTAGTGGGTATCTTGTCTGCATGGTCATTAACCCGAATAGCCTGGGTGGTAATTCTACACATGGTTCTTCACTAACCACTACAATCAACCTGGTTTTCAGAAAATGTACAATTGGCAGATCAACATATTTTGTTAATTCTGTTAAATTGAACTGAAAAATCATCAACACTAGGTATATATGGGTATATTTGGTATTGCCTTAATTCAAACAATCTGTTTGGTTATGTTAAACTGTACTTTGAACCTGATCTTTGTCTTAAATGTGGGTTATTTGAGAAAATTGGTGAGGGCAAATTGTACGTTTTCTGAAAATCTGACCCACATTATGGTTTATCCCCGAGGCATGGCACAATAGGCGTATGTGTCAGATTTTCAGACAATGCATAATCTACAGTCCTACACATCTGCTAAATTAGAGTGAAGATTGATAAATACTAGGTATATCTGAGTGTATTCTGTATTGTATTCATTCAATAAATCTGTCTGGTTATGTTGAACTGTATTTCGAACCTGATTTTTGTCTGAAATTTGAGTTATTCTAGAGGATTGGTGAAGGTGAATTGTACGATTTCTGAAGATCTGACCCATATATGTAGACTGAATGCATAGTTACTGTTATTAATGACCTAGGCATTTCTCACTGGCATTTTGCCAATATTGTCAGGACTGGACATTTAGTCGTACTGCTCATATGTGATGTGTTTCAGGAAAGTGAGTCACAATTCGCAAAAAACAGATTTTGAGATATTATATATCTGAAAAGATGAGATCAAGCCGATTCCAATGATGGTAAGATTAAGGACATCTAAGAAGTGTTTCTATATTTTATGTTTGATCACTTTAATTTTGAAAAAAACTTTGCAATATTTTCTGGGTGGACCAGTAAAGTAGCTAAAACGTAAGGATATAATTAATACACTGTCTTAAAATTTGATAAGTTTGTATTGCCCGCAAGCAATATTGCTTCAGTTACTGACCAGCTAAACAATATACAGAGCCTATGTTATCTCTATGGGCTGAGCATATCAAGGGTGAAATAAACTATAAAATCTTTCCTGCCTCACAAATAGTGTCTTGTCAACCCCACTATAGTCTACTAGTTCACTGCCTCACAAATAGTGTCTTGTCAACCCCCCTATAGTCTACTAGTTCACTGCCTCACAAATAGTGTCTTGTCAACCCCCCTATAGTCTACTAGTTCACTGCCTCACATATAGTGTCTTGTCAACCCCCCTATAGTCTACTAGTCATGCCTCACATATAGTGTCTTGTCAACCCCCCTATAGTCTACTAGTTCACTGCCTCACAAATAGTGTTATGTAACATTACGTAACATTGTGTAACCTCATTATCTATCTAATTATCACCTATTAATTATAATATCTCATTATTAAATTCGCTAATTATACTTAGCTATCCAGTACTGTGCAAGTCTACTTATACATGCTAAGCCATAGGTATTACGTAAGGGCTCCGCCCCCTACTCTTCCACACATCCTGTATGGACATATGTACAGATGCTAGATCATTAAATCAGTTGCTTAGTTCTTCTCACGAAGACCACACGTTCGTTTGCTATTCTTCCATTCATACCTTAACACTGGTGGATAGACGACCCAAATGGGTCTAGTGTCACCATGTAAGTTTGTATAATCACTTTGTTGTGGAAACCATTGCTGTTCCAATTTATTTAGTTTGTCTGAAAGATTTTTTTTCTCATGTTTGTATTATACCATTTTGTTGTTTGTTTCTTGCTAAAATACTTGGAAGAAATTTCTCGCCTCGATGTTTCATTTTTTTTTTCTCAGGAGTAGACATCTGGTTGTAGTCGATCGAAAGTATTTTCTTTTTTTTAAGCACTTTTTCAATTGACTTTGGCACCCTGGCATTGATATTGATAGATAAAATGTATTTATACTACCCAATATTCTATGCAACCTGTTATTGGACTGTAATTGATGCTTTCTTACAGGAGTACAGCTGCCTATTTGTCTGCGAGAGAAAATGGTACTGAGGAAGAACTATTGGTAGTGCCCCATAGATCAAACGTGGAACGGATCTAAGATGAAAAAATGAACATTTTATTAAATCTGATAATTTTAATAGGTACTTGGCTCGCCCCCATTGCCTGAGGTTTGAGTATTATACCTTTCCTCTGATATCTTTTTCATATGAACTTTTCCTGAGTTGGACTCAGTCGACGATACATATCAATTTCACGCAGCAGACAAGCATCATTGTCTGGCATTTTTATATTGTTTATTCTTGCAGATGTATTTTGTATTGTTATGTTTTTAATTTGTATTCCCAGTTGAAGAGAATTCATTCACTTTTAAGCAGCAGACAAGCGTCATTGTCTGAAATATACCTTTCTCGCTCTGGTTAGTTGTTTTGAAATGTGTAGGTTATATTTAGAACCATATACTATTAGTAGACACTTCTCTGTGTTGATACAAATCACGATTAGTTGATATATTACCCCATCGGATGTAAACATAGACACCGAGACCACAAGCTGTGGGTCATGATCGTGTTGTGACAGGAATTGTCGCCAGACGACTGATGTTTTGTCTACGATTGATTACTAACGATAATACACATGTAATGGCTGTACCGACAGAGTATTTTGTAATTCTATACGCCTATAACGAGGCATCACAGACACGGGTGTCAGTTGCTGCCTGAGGTCATATTTACTCGCGATAATTGGACGTAGGTTTCCTTTAAGAATCGATTATTATTGATCTAAGAAAACGAATGTATTTGAAAAAAAATTTTTTTCTAAAGATTTTTAGAAGAAAAAAATAAGCTATGATATGTTAAGAATCTAGCGTTACTGGGACTGTTTTATTCACCAGATCCTCGGGATCACCATGTAGACGCATGTATTTGTTTACGTAGGAGGCACGTAGCCTCAGTGGTCTAGATGTATAGTGGACCTATATACTACCCCTAGCTATTATTATGTAACCCAGTACAGGGTATAGCTCAGCCGACGTCGATAATCTGATCTGGCTAGTACCTTACTAGGGACCTTACTCGTGTAGTATAGACGGTAAGGGATTATCAACTGATTACTGTTGATATTAGTTCTCATGTACTCTTTAGAAGATGGTTTTTTTTTTCTATGTTTTAAGTTTGATTAAAACAACACTAAAGGGTGTTAGGCTTGGGAGGAAAATTTTTTTTTGGGTGAGGGTATTGAATATACAAATACTCTTGCTCAAGGCAATATGAATTGCCTGTTTGGAGAAGAATGGTAAGGAATATAACAGAGCTCTTCTCAAAGTCGTAGATAGCCGCTGTACGCGATGTGTCCAGCAGTCCGACGACGATCCGAATGGTTAATGCGCAATTTATCCGCCTCTTATACTTGGCGATGTGTACGGTCCAAAACGGACTTGACGGTGGCGCCATCTGCATTCACTGTTTGGACCGCCCTATTGGGAGTTTAACATAGAAATATTTTTACTAAAGGAAGATGTCCTTTGTTTGCACCGTACCATTGACGTTTTAACCTTGAGAGAAATTTTTTCTCTAACATGCAGTTTGTCATTACGAGATTGTTGTTATATTTAACATTATGCCTTCTTGTTTGGACTGAACTACTGGCATTTACCATTGATTTTTACCTATATATTCTTCTTATATGTTTTTGTGAATTGGACTTCTGCTTGAGTATTGTATTCTACTTTATTTTACCCAACAGAAGTATGAAACACTTGTGTGTGTATTTTCTTTGAAAAAAAGAAAAAGTGTCGGTACAGACACAATAATTCTTTATTAAGAGACTATTTGTACCTTAATTAATGTATGTTACATGTTCATAACGACGTTGATTTTAAGGAATTGTTGACATGTTTTCAAAATATTAATTTGTGTATTCTTTTTATATTTTTTCTATTATTTTTTTGTTTTTAAGAATACCGATATGTGCATATTGTAACCGCGCATATGACTTGGCTTGGATAACTAGATAACAGCACAGCTATTCGAAAATTATTATTTTTCTATTTTTCTTGCAAAAATTCCTAAAAATTTTTTTTTTTAGGGTACACCCTCATTCGATACTTCGTATCTGATTGAGGGCGGGGGGGGGGGGCAGTGTTATGTAACATTACGTAACATTGTGTAACCTCATTATCTATCTAATTATCACCTATTAATTATAATATCTCATTATTAAATTCGCTAATTATACTTAGCTATCCAGTACTGTGCAAGTCTACTTATACATGCTAAGCCATAGGTATTACGTAAGGGCTCCGCCCCCTACTCTTCCACACATCCTGTATGGACATATGTACAGATGCTAGATCATTAAATCAGTTGCTTAGTTCTTCTCACGAAGACCACACGTTCGTTTGCTATTCTTCCATTCATACCTTAACAATAGTGTCTTGTCAACCCCCCTATAGTCTACTAGTTCACTGCCTCACAAATAGTGTCTTGTCAACCCCCCTATAGTCTACTAGTTCACTGCCTCACAAATAGTGTCTTGTCAACCCCCCTATAGTCTACTAGTTCACTGCCTCACAAATAGTGTCTTGTCAACCCCCCTATAGTTTACTAGTTCACTGCCTCACATATAGTGTCTTGTAACCCCCCTATAGTCTACTAGTTCACTGCCTCACATATAGTGTCTTGTCAACCCCCCTATAGTCTACTAGTTCACTGCCTCACAAATAGTGTCTTGTCAACCCCCCTATAGTCTACTAGTTCACTGCCTCACAAATAGTGTCTTGTCAACCCCCCTATAGTCTACTAGTTCACTGCCTCACAAATAGTGTCTTGTCAACCCCCCTATAGTCTCCTGGTCTATTGATTCTGCCGCTAGGTGGTGTCGCTACCTGCCCACTCCTCCACACCTCTCCACCAGGGGGTTTTCCAGCCTTTTATCGATGCTGGAGGTATAATTAATGTCTGCAATGGTGTATTCACATTGCCAGACTTGGTTTCTTTTGTCCTCCCCTTATGTGTGCAGACCTATCAATCTGTCTGTGTGTCTGTATAGGGGAGGAGGTGCTCTAACACCCAATAAGCTAATGTGGCAGGTTTCTATTGCCATATTGTTTGGTTTGTGTTTGGAACCTACCTCTTCTTAACCGTTGGATGGACTGGTACTATATATGCTCGTACTTTAATACATATAGAGCTGTCAACCTGACAACCTGACCCATAATGTGGGTCAGATCGTCAGACAATGTACAATTGGCCTTCACCAATCCTCTCAAATAACCCAAATTTAAGACGAAAATCAGGTTCAAAATACAGTTTAACATAATCAGACAGATTTATTGAATGAATACAATACAGAATACACTCAGATATACCTAGTATTTATCAATTTTTACTTTAATTTAGCAGAATTTGATAGATGTGTAGAACTGTAGATTGTGCATTTTCTGAAAATGTGACCACCCATTTATCCTTGCTACGCAGTTGATAAGGAACCTTTAGGGATATACTCTATAGCCGGTCTCAGTGGTCAATTGGTTAGGCTGTCAGACCTCCAAACTGGACATTGTACATTGTACATTTGTCTCATTTTCGAGTCATTTTATTTTTTAATTTCATAAATATCTTCACCTCTGGGACTCGGATTTCTTATAAACTCACACATGTAGTTATTGATGCAATTCCCTTTCGACTGGTGAAAGACTTAGAGAGTCTAAGATCAAATCAAGGGAGAAAAGTCTGTTGGATAGGGTTTGGAGATATATAGGTTCTCTGTTATAGAGGTATGGGTGGCGGTCGTAAGCTTGTGTTTATTTTCGGCGAAAATGGTTTTCGCATGGGCCACGATTTGTCAAGTGATTACTCCCTACCATTATAACTGTTGATAATATGCTGTCCTAAATATCAATATATCACTCCTACTGTTGTGATAATGGTTTAGCACTTAAAGGTCACACTTGCCGAAAGTTATCATCCTTCAAGTAACTATTCCACTTAGTACATGTGGGTCAGATTTTCAGAAAATGTACAATTCGCCTTCACCAATCTTCTCAAAGAACCCAAATTTCAGACGAAAATATAGTTCAAAATACAGTCCAATCGGACCAAACAGATTGCTAGATTCAATGCAATAACAAATATACTCGAATTTACCCAATAATGGCCTAATTGCAGCCTAATTTAGCAGAATTAACTAAATGTATACAGCTGCCAATTGTACATTTTCTGAAAATCTGACCCATGTATGAAACTTACTGATTATAATTGATATCAGGCTCACACTCCAGGTAGTGATTTAACCTTTGTTGTACAATTGGATAGAACTGTACGCGAGGTTAGAACTACTAGTGTGATTCAATGGCTCGAGTTAAAACTTTATTTTGTATTCAACAAGCGGCCGCAGGTCACGCGTTGAATACAAAATAAAGTTTAAACAAGAGCCATTGAATCACACAAGTAGTTCCTAACGTCGAGTACAGTTCTTTCTTTATACTATGACTTAATAAGAATAATAGAAAATCGTCATTCTTATGCTTGTATTAGGCTGGCAGAAGCATTTTTTCGACGGCCATGGTTTATTCTGAATGTGCGGAATCCCGAGTCACCGCTATGAGAATGCTCGTCTGTCATTGGTCAATATCGCCATCATTGATGACGTCATACCAATTGATGACGTCACGCTTCGTTATTACACACATATGGAAATGAACAAACTATTAAATGGGCATATTCTTCCCGCTCGAAGTAAATAACCCATTCAGTCTTAGTATAATCTGTTTTATTTTCCCGCAATTTCCTATTCTAACTACCAACTGACTTGTAATCTGTTTACCAAATTTCAAAGCGTAAGCTGTTGTTGCTTGAAAATCCCACTCCCATGGAAAGAGTCTTACCCAGTTAAAACAAGATGATTAAAACAATAAAAATGACAATGAAAACAATAAAGAACTACAGTGGGGGGAATGTTGGATGGCAAATTGGTGGCGGGGAGAATGACGGATGGGGAAATGAGCATCGGGGACTGCCTGGATGGGAGAATGTCGGCGGGGAGAATGTTTATGGGCGGCATCAGGAGCAACAAGAGTTCAATGTCAGAACAAATGTGATGTGTTTCAGGAAAATGAGTAACAAGTCACAAAAAAATGATATCATTCAAAGTGATTTATTCACAAGTTCTCTTTGTTGGAAATCTCTCATTCTTGCAAGGGTTGTGTTCGGTTAGTAGCATGAATACATGCCAGAATTTCAGTCTGTGGATTGAATATATCCTTGTGTTTCAAAGACCATCCTATGGAGTATATTTAGCTACTTTACTTGTCAATTAGACGCAAATTATAGAAACGCTAATAATATGTAGGAAAATAAAATTCCAACATGATAGGTGGTGCTAACGTTAGCCTCTCAGGTAGGATATTTTCCACAAGCCCTATTTTAGCCTCTGATGGGTCGATCTTGTTGGAATAAACATTTTCTAGATCCTCACAGGCTATAGTTTAGTATTAACAGTTAATTTAATCTATTTAAAGAAAGCGAAAAATTACCCCCACGAGGAGCAGCTCATGGGCAAAACAGCACAATTGGAAAATCTCTCCTTGGTTCAGATATTCAGCTATTGTCTACATTACATATATCCAGTATAGTTCAGGGGTGATAGTCTGACACACAGCTGTGGACATCAAAAACCCTGTCATGTTCAAGGGTGACACTTTTCATGTATATATTATGGGGAGACCTATTTTGCTCAGGCCAGGTGAATGAGTTCACTAATAAGACAAATGTGCCCCATGGGGTCGGGGAATTTACACAAATCTCTTGCCCTGGGGGGTCGGGGATTTCATCATATTTCCAGGACATTCCCCCACATCGCCGGGGAGGGGGGGGGGGATGCAATTGACAAGTGCATAAACACTAGGAAACCTACCATGTATTTCTATATTTCATGTTTGATATTTATATTTTGTAAACAAAAGTTTGCAATGTTTCTGTAGTGGGTAATTACCAGTAAAGTAACTAAATATACCCCATACCTTCAAAACTCACAGCTATATTCAATACAATGTCCCGAAATTTATGACATAGCTTTGTCTGACTATAAGTGCTAAACCCTCTAAAGATCAGAACATTTCAATAAAGAAATCTTGTGATAAAAACACTTTTAAAAATATTAATTTTGCGACTTGTGACTCATTTTCCTGAAACACATCACATATATGGAAAGTGCCCAGTAGTGTGGAATCCTTGCAGACATGGCCTAAGAAGGCCTAGATGGGTCAGATTTTCAGAAAATGTACAATTGGCAGCTCTACACATTTAGGAAACTCTCCAAAATTAGGCTGAAAAATGATGAATACCGGGTATATCTGAGTATATTTGGTATCATTTGTATATTTGGATTTAAAGTATCAGTTCTGTTAGGTTAAATTGCATTTTGAAGCTCATTTTTGTCTTAAATATGGGTCATTTGAGAGGATTGTTGAGAACGAAATGTACATTTTCTGAAAATCTGACCCAAATGATGATGTTGTTTGTGTACCCATCCATCCTCTGTTGCCTGTAAGTGGGAGGAGGAGGAGGAGGAGGAGGAGCAGGTAGCTGCTGGCGTCAGAGGAGGCAATCTAGCGCCCCCTGTGATTAAGCACCTTCAATTAATGAGTTCTGGTGTGGGCCAATCATTACTTGTGTAAGGCACACTATAGATCTGAGCCATACAGTAAATCCCATCTACAGTGTTTTCCTGTTTTGTCTTACTCAGTCTTACTTAACCAGACTCTGTTGCCTTGTTCTCTCAGCTATTCTTTTTTTAAATATTTGGTTGGCAGGTATTAAATATGTGCAGGTAAACCATCACCGGTTATATTTGCAACAGAGCCATAGCAACGTTCCTGGGAACCACGCCCCCCTTGGTCCCATTATGGCGCCCTCCCGATGTTTACATCGTACGTCATAGACCCATGTGTTCCACGCCCACCTCTTCCCTTCCAGTCTCTAATGCCCACTTGCCCAACGTTTCTTTGTAAATAATGGTTCTGTAGTGGGTCCACCCACCAACGGCATGGTGAGGCTGCCGTGCTATCCAGCCTAGCGGCAACAGGCAACATCTCTACCAGAGCCGGGCTCAAACAGTGGTCTCTGGTCAGTCCCACCAGGCGGCGATGCCCTACCATCGTGACATCGTTGCTGAAGACACCCTTCTACGGGCGGTAGAAAAAGTCTACACCTCCAACGTCGTGGGATCTTGCAGTCGCTTAACACAATGGACTCGGGCGGCGCTGAGGAACGAGATAGTTCTGTTGTTAAAATTAAGCTCTTGCACTTTACGCTTGTAACTGTGTTTTGGGGTCAATAAAACCTGGTCAAACAAATTTATCCTCGTTTGTTGCTTCCGTTAACAATATTCGCGACTCATGCTCACAAATCTGCGGTTCATTACAGTTCTATTTAGATCACTCTAAGCATATCCATGGGTCCGATTGTCAGAAAATGTACATTTAACCTTCTCCAATCCTCTCAAATGACCTTAATTTAAGCGAAAAGGAAAATTAAAAATAAAGTTCAACATAACCAAACTGACTTTTTAAAACAAGGCAATAGAAAATATACTCAGATATGCCTAGTATTTAAGACATTTCAGCCTATTTTAGCTGAATTTCTTAAATGTGTAGATCTGCAGATTGTACATTTCCCAAAGTCTGATCGATATATGTGCTGTGTTTCAGGAAAATGAGTCACAAGTCGCAAAATTGATATTATTCAAAGCGTTTTTTTCACAAGATCTCTTTATTGAAATGTTCTGATTCTTAGAGGGTTTAATAATCATCGTCATATTAATCCGTGTAACAAATTTTGGGACATTGTATAAAATATATCCTTGCGTTTTGAAGTAAATTTCATGGTGTATATTTAGATACTTTACTGGTAATTACTCATCCTGAAACATTGCAAACTTTTTTTTTTTTAAATAAAAATATCAAATTCAAAATATAGAAATACATATTATGTGTCCTAGTGTTTACTATCATTGGAATCGGCTGATCTCCTCTTTTCAAATATAGTAATATCTCCAAAATACATATTTTGCGACTTATGACTCATTTTCCTAAAACGGATCACATATGGGTTAGATCTCAGCAGCACATTTAGTACATTAGGCAAGATTAGGTTGGACAGTGGTCAATACCAGTCATATTTGAATTTATTTGATATTGCCTTGATTCAATATATGGGTCAGATTTTCAGAAAATGTACAATTCAACTTCAACGCCGAATATGCCCGAATTTACCTACTATTGACCAAATTGCAGCTTAATTTAGCAGAATTTACTAAATGTGTACAGCTGCTAATTGTACATTTTTTGAAAATCTGACGCATATCTGCTCTTGCCTTGATTCAGTATATCAGTCTTATTTGTCCTGAATTTGTTATTGTATACAAAAAGAAATTAAATTACTTATATATATATACATGTATATATCTCAGCCTCCGGTTTATGATCGAGTATAGGTAACCTGTTTTTGTATCTCACAGCGAGTAGCATGTTCAGATTAATGAGTTTTACCTGTGCTATATATTATATATAATGATTGTCAATGATACAGACACTAATTGTTGATAATAAGGTAGTGACTATACACACTCTAGGTAAGATATACAGATGGAACCTAGCAAGGGGGAAGTCTGTACACTTGTTATTGACCGAGGGAGCGCGGGAAGTTAGAGGGCATTAGCCCGAGATCTTCTGTGCTCCCGAGGTCACTAACAAGTCTACAGACTTCACCCGAGCTTTGTTCCATATTTATTACACCCCATTAATAAATAAAAAATATAAATAATTAAAAATATAAGAAGTAATTTACGTTTTGGGCAGACCTACTTGTTGTATGTCCCCAGGGTGACATAACTCACATGTTATGCACCACTTTGACCAAGTGTGACATACAATGCTGAAGGTATAGGAAGCAACAGCACAGGGGTGTAATAAACAGAGATAGGCCATGAGTAATGATCTACATCCTCTCCAAACAAGTGTGTCTCATCAACCCAAACCTACATGGGTAAAGTTTTCAGAAAATGTACAAGTCATCTTCACCGATCCTCTCAAATAACCCACATTTAAGACAAAAATGAGCTTCAAAATGCTGTTTAACATAACAGAACTGATACTTTAAATCAATGGGATCCCAAATATACTCAGATAATACCTGTTATTCTTCATTTTTCAGCCTAATTTAGGAGAATTTACTAAATGTATAGAGTTGCCAAATGTACATTTTCTGAAAATCTGACCCACATGTTCACGGCATGGCTGGTGGTCATGCTAGTTCATTATCGCGCCCAGTCCAAGCCCCACTAACAAACACTCCAAATCTATAAATAGCCACATGAAAGCCACGGCTTCGTCTCCATCTTTCCCTCACTTCAATTTAGACGTCAACCTCGACGCACCTCAATTTTTCCACACCCACCCACACCTTTTACTCTCCTTCTCCTCTTCCTCATCTCCATTATATTATTTATTCATTCAATTATCATCATATCTTATATAATTTTCATAAATTTTAATCAATTTCTCATCATTTTATTTAAATCTCTCATTTACTTAGATTCTCAACTTCATTTAAATCTTAATAAATATTCCTTCATTTATTATTATACATTTATATAAATTTTATAAAATAAAATTTTAATGTCCCAAACCTGCTTTTCACCTCTTTTTCCTCATTCACTACCTAATCACAATCAAATAAGGCATGGGCGATAATGACAAAATAATCTTACCACATGTATTCATTCCTAGTTCTACTTAATAATGACTTTTCCACTTTTTAACATGCCTTATTCTGTAGGTCTCTCCTCCCAAATCATGGTGAATATTTTGATGGATTTTTACATCAATCGAGTGGCTAGTTCATAATGATCGTATTCCCCTTCTTTTAGTTGGGTCAGATTTTCAGAAAATGTACAATCTACAGTTCTGCACATCTGCCAAATTCTGCTAAATTAGAGTGAAGATTGATAATTACTAGGTATATCTGAGTGTATTCTGTATTGTATTCATTCAATAAATCTGTCTGGTTATGTTGAACTGTATTTTGAACCTGATTTTTGGTTTAAATTTAGGTTATTTAGGGTTACTTAGGGTACCAAATAGACGAGAATGTAAACTTTAATGTTCATTTTGTGAAAATGAAGAATATCATCCAACAGAAAGTTAACTGTCTATCCAGGTTACGACCATGCCTAAACTAAGAAATGGCAACCACTATTGTAAAATCGCATATTTTATCACTGGCCGAGTACGGGAACATCTTGTATAACATGAGTAATTGCAGCACAATAACAAAACTGCAAAGTGTATTGAACCGGGCCATTTGAGTTGTATTTAACAATCAGGGTGTACTAACAACTGAGGAAATGCGCAATAACCTAAGAGTGGATACTTTTAGAAAAAGGGCAGACATAGCCATACAAGGCCTAATGTATACGTTTGCCAAAAATCCCATGTATGTTCAGGAAATGCCTAGACAAACAAGGCAGGCTAGAGGAATTAACCTCGTCCAACCGATCAGTAGAACAGAAAAATACAATAGATCACCTCATATCCAAGGTCCAAGGATCTGGAATCGACTTGACCCTATTGACAAAATCAAAGAGTGGGGTACACTGAAAAAACCCTCAAAGGAAATAACAACTGGAGGCAATAAAAACCTAAGATATATGTACTTGCCGAACCTAACCACTTGATACTAACCAGAAATGTATTGAGACCAAAAAGGTCGAGAAGCTGGGTAACCAGAATAGATATAGTTTATAACTATAAAGGTGCACTTACTACTGTATTTTATCCGCGAACTTGCATATATATGTTTTAACAGGCCACAAAAAAAATTACAAAAAGTTGTACCGGTAATCATGTAATAATCGTATTAAGCGGAATTGTTTTGTATGAAACGACTTGGTGAGATATATTAAATTGTGGTTGAAGATCGCATAATGCATAATGTAATATGTAGAAAATAACAGATTAAAACAAGATAAAGTATAATGTAAGGTAGTTGAGATGATCGAGATGTAATAATATAGTAAAGATTGTTAGGAATATTGTTTTTCAATTGGCAAATGAGAACTATCATGATATGAAACTTTGACCAATAAAATTTAAAAAAAAAAAAAGATTTGAGAGGATTGGTGAAGGCCAATTGTACGTTTTCTGAAGATTTGACCAAGGTAGTTGTTTATAAACATTGTATGATTCGTACAGAGTCATCTTTTTCCTGCTCATGTTTATTAGGATAGTCTTGAGCCTTTTTTTGAATGGTTTGCAATTGGTCAAAACTTTGTTTAGAATCAAAATCTACCACTTGGCAACCTGATTCCAATATTAATGGAAGTAAATAGCATTTGTAGATCAAGAGAGTTGGATCAGGATTCATCATCAAGAACTTTTATTCAACACACATATGTGATGTGTTTCAGGAAAATGAGTCACAAGTCGCAAAAAATGGATTTTGAGGCATCATCATATTTAAAAAGATGAGATCAAGCCGATTCCAATGATAGTTAACAGTAAGACATCTAATAAGTATTTGTATATTTTATGTTTGATTTTTTTTTTGAAAAATAAGTTTTGGAATTTTTCTGGATGGAGAATTACTAGTAAAGTAGCTATATACACTCTACTGCATAACCTCACAAATATATAGATACATGAATATGTTTAATAAATTCGATACATCTATTCATTCTACAAGCAGCTTAAAGAACCTCAAAAATGAAAACATTCCCACAAAGAGATCCTGTGAATCAAACACTTTGAAAAATATCAATATTGCGACGTGTGACTCATTTCCCTGAAACACAATGAAAAACCGTTGTCATGGGACAAGGCCTCCTTAAGATAGATCTTCCAGGCAGTCCGTTGAAATAAAATGAAATAAATTGTTTGAAAGAATAGACATAAACTCATAGTACTGATATAGTATGCCCCTGTTGCATAACAATCTGCGAGTAGCTTTTTCAGTGTTTATATCGAGCTCGCAGATTGCTATGCAACGGGCCAATTATGGGTCAGATTTTCAGGAAATGTACAATTGGCAGCTGTGTACATTCGGTAACTTCTGCTAAATTAGACTGCAAATTGGCCGATACTAGGTAAGTTCGAGTATATCCTGCATTGCATTGATTCTAGCAATCTGTTTGGTTAGGTTGAACTGTATTTTGAACTTTATTTTCGTCTTAAATTTGGGTTATTTGAGAAGATGAAGCGAAGCGAAGTTGAATTGTACATTTTCTGAAAATCTGACCCTTATACAGTCAGTCAGTAATAATCGTATCATGTGAGTCCAAGGATTGACTGTTCGTTGTCTCAGTGAAACATAGTTCGTAATGACGAGAGTTTTGTTAGATAAAGTTTGGGTTCATTAAATTCCTTGAAATGTAACCTATGAGTCTAAGACTTTAGAGTGCATATAATCGACAGGTCGATGCCCATATTTGGAACCAAGGGCGGTTACTTCCTTCCCAAGCCACGCCAACATTTATTCCACCAATCACAGGCCGTCATCCAGTTTATTATGACGCGCCCATTGATCTCTTATCCAATCACAACCGTTGCTGCGATGCGGTATTCATAAATCTTTCTGTTCAGTCACTTTCATTGCAGCATCGCCACGCACAGACATTCAGGAAGATACTATTTTTTGCTTTACTGTATCTGTTTATGGCATATTAAAACCCAGCTTTGCTTGGTTTCGACCAAACTCCTTGTCGAACTTTGTCTATTACTCATCGTCAAGCCCTCGTCCCAACATAAATATGTAGGACTTATTAATATTGCAGTAATGTCGTCTGTCTTCCAATGCGGTTCAACTTTACACACATCAATAATGTAGATAATAATATTCATTGTGCAAAGACAATGTGACCAAAATAAGAAATAAATTATTATTTATTTTACCTCTGTTCTTAACAGGTGAGTATGTTATAAAAATTGGACGGAAATCTTCTTGGACTAGAAGATGATAATATATATATCATCTTCTAGTCTAGTCCAAGCCCTTATATATCCCCTAAACAATTCTCCAGACCAAAACAATCCTATGAATCGTCTTGTAAATTTAATCTTACCTATATTTTCAATTTCAACCAATTTTTAAGCAATTTTCACTCAGTTTTTATTCTTCCTTATTTGATTCTATGAACGGTTTTCTAAACGTTTTGTAAACGCTATTGAATATGTTTTTTAATGCCTAGACGTAATAAAATAGCTAAACAAGATGGTAACGGAAAAAAACGTCTTCTAAAAGGGGACAAAAAACCGTTTTCAAACAGGTTTAGTATGAAGACGTTTTGCTTTGCCGTGTACAATTCCATTTCCATTTCAGGGAAAGGATTATTAGTTTTATTAGCTTCCTTAGATGCTTGCCAGTAATCGCTGTTAATTGACTGACATGTTTATTCAAGTTCGCTTTATCAGGGATAATTATGCCCAGATACCTGAATATGTGCACTCCTTCTAGAACTATACCAACCATTTGTATGGTAATATGTGATGTGTTTCAGGAAAATGAGTCACAAGTCACAAAAAATGGATTTTGAGATATCGTCATATTTGAAAAGATGTGTTCAAGCCGATTGTAATGATTGTAAACATTAGGATATCTAATAAGTACTTCTATATTTTAAGTTTTTATTTTTTATTTTTGACAAAAAAAGTTTGCAATATTTCTAGGGGCACGTTTACTAGTACAGTGGCTAAATATACTCTGATGACCTTAGAAATGCATAAATATATCTAACACACTGTCTTGAAAATTAGTACATGTGTTGATGTCATGGAATGCGTTAAGCACGCCAAAATGACAACAATCCCTTAAATGGCCAAAAAAAATGTAGAAAAGATGATGATAAAGGTCTCAATATACATTAACTTAGACCCTTTAACCATCAAGGTTGTACTTAAATGATTGTATTGATATGGTGATACAACAACTCAACATGTCGGGAATTTGCCCCGCAGAAAGTAGAAGATGCGGTAAAAGATATAGTAATAATGTAATAAAGAGTGAATGAAACGATCAGTAATATAAAACCAATATGAATTAATGTTAAAACTAAAGTACATATGTGAAAGAACGAGCATTTTTGAGATTGGCAAATGAAAATTATTGCATTTGATGTAAAACTTTGTCCAATAAAACTTTTCTAAAAAAAATCTATCTTGTGAATAAAACACTTTGAAAAGATATCCAATTTGCGACTCATTTGCGACTCAAAAATATCCACTTTGCGACTCACTTTCCTAAACACATCACATTTAAATATTCTTCTATTCTAGGGTCATATAATGAATAGTGAATGGAACTCGGTACTAATAATTGAATATTTATTGCACTTGATTACTGCACAATCTCGTCCAATAAATGTTCACTTACTCACATCTCACCATTACCTCCATGTATAATTCTCATTATTTAATATACGGGTGAAGTCGCCAGAAAATGTACAATTCACCTTCACCAATTCTCTGAAATAACCCAAATTTCAGACGAAAATAAACTTTAAAATACAGTTCAACCTAACCATACACATTGCTAGAATGAATGCAATGCCAAATATATACTTGAATTAGCCTAGTATTGACCAAATTGCAGTCTAATTTTGCAGAATTGACCAAATGTTTAAGGCTGCCAATTGTACATTTTCTGAAAATCTGACCCATAAATCAGAAATGGATGTAATCTCCTCCCTCGCCAGCTCTTCCGGGAAATCCTTTACATAAATTATACCTTTCAATTGTATACATTGTGATAATGATCCAATTCTAGTGGTATGGTCTATAGTAACTAATCGCCAGGCGTTGACTGGATGCTTTAACACCTCATCCACTGCTCTACCCCGCCCACGGGGCCCACGGGGACAGCCTAGCACTGCATACATGGGTCAGATTTTCAGAAAATGTACAATTGACCTTCCCCAATCCTTTCAAATAACCCACATTTAAGACAGAAATGAGATTCAAAATGCTGTTTAACATAACAGAACTGATACTCTAAATCAATGCGATACCAAATATACTCAGATATACCTGGTATTCTTCATTTTTCAGCAGAATTTAGCAGAATTTACTAAATGTGTAGAGCTGCCAGTTGTACATTTTCTGAAAATCTGGCCCACATACAGCTTCCCCAGTCAGTAAGCCCCACTAAGCGTATTATACAAGAGTAATGCATCATTACATAATAGAGACGTCACTACCTAATTAAGATCATCTTTATAATACCTGACCTTGCACTTATTGCTGTGTGAGCGATGGTGATTCTAAGTAGGAAGTAATAATATTTATTCGCTGTTGATGTATATACCACATGCTTTTTGTATGGGCGGGAGTAGTGTGGTAATTTGCACCAGTTCCATGTGTGTGGTATGACTTCCTGTCCCCAGTAAACATAGCCATATAAGGTAAGCATAGCAATGTGGGAGTAAATGTAGAACCTAAGTTCGAATTTGGTACTCGGGACACTGTCCTCGATGTTTGTTTTTTTCGTAACCCACTGGCCTATCGACTTGTAGGCCACGAAAAAACAAACATCTGGGACAGTGCAATAGTGTTCCTTGTACCACATTCTCATCAGGTTCTATCTATAGGAGGGATTGGAAGGCTTGGAAGGTATTTAAGGGAATTGGGACATGGGCCAGTTGAATATTTTTACTAATCGCCAATTTGTCCCCAATAGGTATAAGGATATCAATGTGTAATAGTAAATATCCAACATATCCAACACTTTTCTTTTTTCGAATATCACTTTTTCGAATATCACTAAGATATTACAACACATAATCAAAATGACTTATGGACATCTTAATATCCGAAGAGATACTTTTTGTAATCTCACAGTTGAGCTGTTATGCTTGTCATGGTAACCATGACCCACATGACGCAATTTGATTGGTGTTGCGACATTACACTTGGTGGTTGTGTTGTCCAATGGTCGTAATCTGTATGATAAATATTACAGACTTTTCCTCTTTTTTTTCACATATTAAGCATACCCAAAATACATTACTAAGACATCTTTTCCTATTACCGACCAGATATGCCTATTTCTGGAACAAATAGTTTCATGGCACCGACTATTTCTTCATTAAGCTGTCTCTACACCAGTCCCGATACCCTCTCCCGATACTGGCGACATTGGCGATTGCCATTTTGTTCCCGATAGTACACGTCGGGACCTGTCGGGGACGCCTCTACACTGGCGATGTTCGTCAGCTGACTGTTGGCGACGCACACAATATTTCAAACAAGTTAGAAGTGATCGGCGACTGTCGCCGACAGCTGCCGATAGCTTCAAGTGTTGGGAGGCCGTCGGGAAAGCCTCTAGACCATCCCCGACATTTGCCGATAAAAGCATCGGCAAGTATCGCCAACTGTCGGCGATGCACAATCGGGAGTGGTGTAGAGGCAGCTTTACTGAGATCTTTTCTCCCATTACCAACCACCACAAAGCAATTACAAGGAGTCTTTTTACTATTACCACTCCCATATTACCTATGATCTATATCATCTGCTGTTATAACAGATCTCTCTCACTTTTAACTATCACTATTTAAATTAGGATTGACTCCTTGTTCACTTTCCTGAACGTAATGGATAGACTTGCACACCTTGTTATCAATACATACAAAGAAATACAATTTATCCACACACAACCAATATTTCTTGAGCATTACCTACAATACAATTCTTAAACTAATTATTCTTTAACAGAAATGAAATGTATCACATAATAACCAACTTCACTTTGGTCAGATTTCTGGTCTATGAGAATAGCCTAAGGGACTTAGTGCTAGTCTACTAGCTAAAGTCAAACACCACATAGTAGTATATAAATGAGGGAGTTCCTCAGGCATATTTGGGATATCTTTGTGTCAGAAATAATTTACCAAATCCAAGATAGTATCTCTTCGGATATTAAGATGTCAATAAGTCATGTTGATTATGTCTTAGAAAAGGAAAGGGATATTTGAAAAAGAAAAATGTTGCATGTGTTTTTCTGAAAATCTGACCCCTTTATCGGGCGTTTTAGCCGCTACTCACACCTACACACAAGGGTCAGATTTTCAGAAAATGTACAATTGGTAGCTGTACACATTTAGTAAAATCTGCTAGATAAGCCTGCAATTTGGTCAATACTTGGTAAATTCGAGTATATGTGGCATTGCATTGATTCTAGCAATCTGTTTAGTTAGGTTGAACTTAGTTTTGAGCTTTATTTTCGTCTGAAATTTGGGATATTTGCGAGTATTGGTGAAGGTGAATTGTACATTTTCTGAAAATCTGACCCACATACTGGATATACTCCCTTGTTGGAAAATACATCAATTCGACATTGACAGCATAACGACAAAGGCAGTCTGCATAATTCATGAATAATTTCCTCCAGATAGCGGGTCTGTGCCAACCATACAAAACTCCCTCCTCGCTATTCATTACTTGTGGTAAGAAGAAGGCGTTGTATTGGGGCATTCTGCAAGGTTACCTCTCTTATGGCCCTTATCTGCCATCCACATTGTTCTTGGAGAATACATGGGTCAGATCTTCAGAAAATGTACAGTTCACCTTCACCAAATTTCAGACGAAAATAAACGTACAACCTAACCAAACAGATTGCTAGAATCAATGCAATGCCGAATATAGTCAAATTTACCCAGTATTGGCCAAATTGAAGCCTAATTTTGCAGAATTTACTCAAATGTGTGCAGCTGCTAATTGTACATTTTCTGAAAATCTGACCCACATAATGGAGATTAAGGACAGAACAATAGGTATGGCGCGGTAGACACAGACCAAATATGGAAGGGGCGGAGGAGGGAGAGAAGGAAATGTGATAAAAGGGAGTACGAATATAAGTGGCATGTCACAGGGAAATGTATGAGTCAATAGCCGCAAGAAAAAATGATATCTTTCAAATGTTTTCTCACGAGAACCTTTGCTCAGAATGTTTTCGTTTTGGAGTGTTTAGCGCTATTAGTAGCATGAATACATGGGTCAGATTTTCAGAAAATGTACAATTGGCAGCTGTACACATTTAGTAAATTCTGCTAAATTAGGCTGCAATTTGGTCAATACTAGGTAAATTCGAGTATATTTGGCATTGCATTGGTTCCAATAACCTGTTTGGTTAGGCTGAATTGTATTTTGAACTTTATTTTCGTCTGAAATTTGGGTTATTTGAGAAGATTGGTGAAGGTGAATTGTACATTTATTGAAAATCTGACCCACATGTACAAAATGTCAAGACTGCATATCTGAGGTTATAGGGTCCAGGAAGAGTGGCCATTGATAGCGCGGGCGTGGAGGCCTCTTTTTTCTTTTAGTTGTATCGATAGCCCTGAAAATCGATGGGTATTTATCTGAAAACATTACATGTTCATGTTGTTTCTCCTGCCTTTCCCATCATCACCAACCACGCCAACCCACCTCCCGTCCCTGTCATGTAGAATGACAGCATCTGGCTCAAATTTTCAGAAAATGTGCAATTGGCTGCTCTACACATTTAGTAATTTCTGCTAAATTCTGCTAAAAAATGATAAATTTGGGGGATATCTGAGTATATTTCGAATCGAGAGAGAGCGGTCCCATGGCATACGGACGTGTCCCCACGGCGCTGTGCCCACCGTGAGACTAGAATCCTGAATTCTAGGAGAATTAATTCCACCCCACCCTTCATGTCATCACATTTCACCCAACAATGTGGACGGATCATAATGGACTTTTGTGGATACTACACAAATGACTAGGAGGTATCTTACGAGTCTTTACATTGTGGGAGTTTCATACCAAGGCTATACCTCCATTATCGCATGTGCTACCGGTGTGCCTACACCACCAACTTCTAGGTACTGTTGCTATTTATATCCCCTCTACACCTGCCTTCCCCATACCTGGCCTATTGACTTGAGACGACGACTACGGTATTTACTCTTTATTTCACTGCATATGCATCTGTTCTCTTACATTGTGAACGAATCTACTGTATATTATGGCTGAAACTCCTGAAACACGTCTTGATGCCCTAGAGGGAAATTGGACTAATGAATTTCTCCCCTCTGTTGCTAAAATCGACCGAGTCATTGCATTTAACAGTAGCTTGAACAAACGTATCAAACAGCTAGAACTCCAAATGTCCCATGTATATACAATAACTGACAACCTCGAGCGCTATTGCTTAGATCTGGATAGGGGCCAGCGTCGTAAACATATTATTCTATCTGGCTTGCCCGAATCACGCGATGAAACAAAGGAAAGTAGAATTACTCAAACTAAATCTGCAAATCTTTGTCATGCTATCGATAATACGTTTGTCGAAGGGGAGCTGGAATTTGCCGCTCGCATTGGTCAAGTTAACAGGTTCCGTAATGCCACCCCACAGCGAAACATCATATTGAAGTTTAATAGCGAAGAAACTCGCAATCGTATTTTTCGTTGTAAGAATCGTCTCCGCAACTTCCAGGGTTATGAACGCTGTTTCTTTAACCCGGACCTGCCAGAAAAGGTGGCCCGGCAACAATCTGATATGAGGCAGGTCGTTGCCCACGCTAAAGCTTCTGATTTGAGAGTTAAACCAACCCTCTCTCGTGGCAAACTGAAGTTAAATGAAGATAACTATGACCACAGCCAATTAAACCAGCTACCCATTGGCTACAGAATCGCGGATATTAAGACCAAACGAATAGCAGGTGCTACAGGATACCAGAGCGAGCATTCGTTTTTATCGAATTTCAGCCCCACCCTTTTCAGATATGAGGGCACACCGTATTGGACCGCCGAGCACGCGTACCAGCACATTCGGGCACTCCGCACCAACAACTATCTTGTAGCCCAATCGATTAGAAGTACCACCTGCCCCAGAGCCGCCAAAAAATTTGGTGATCGGTGTGGAGACCATCCTAGATGGAACTTGCTGAAAAATGGTGTCATGAAAGATATACTACTCTGCAAATTTAAACAGCACGCAGATGCGAAGCAAGTGCTATTGAATACTGGCAACGAAATGTTAGCCGAATGCACCCATGATCGATGGTGGGGCACAGGGATTCCTCTCAATAGCCCAGACCTGGATGATGACACCACGGTTTGGCCTGGAGACAATAACCACGGAATCATCTTAACCACTGTCAGAGAAGACATCCGTCGAGAAGAGGCAGCTAATGCCATGCGCCAAAATAATGCCAACACCAACGCTCAAACTGAGGATAGTTCTTCCTCTTCCTCCTCCTCCTCCTCTGAGGATGAGGATGGGGGGAATGATGGTGAAGATGAAGACGATGATGAGGAAGAGGAGGTGATAACTGACATTAACAGAGCTCCCCCTCCCCCCAACACTAATTTAACAGGAGATGATACCCATGTTGACTCCGAGCATGAGAATCTTGAGGCAGCCCCTGTTGTCAACGCCGCTCTAGCTGAAGATACTGACGCTTTGAGACAGCCCCCGCCCCTTGAACTGACTGAAGAAACTGCACCTGTCCCTCCCACCTACAAGGCCCCGGTCGCAATTAACAACCCACCAGTCACCAATAAGATCGAACAGCTGATCAACGACCAAAATGCCAGAGCACCCATTCCTTTCAAGCCCCCAGTCACTGATCTAACTCACAGACCTGCTGAACCCCCCGAGCCAACCCTTGCCTCTACCACTCCTATTGCCACTCCCAGAGTACTTAACAAGAGCCCACAACAGTCAGCAAACTTGATTCAATTACCCACGATAGCCCATGCGTCCAAGCCTAGAACCCGTAGCTCCCACGAGGGCCCCTCACACGACCTAGAGACACCGGCCAGTCCAGACCACATCCTCGCCTCGCAGCAGATTTCTCCATCCATTAAGAAAAAGAAGAAACTGAAGAAACTGAAGTAAAATGGCCTTCCCTGAAGACTTCAGCTCAGTTAAGTCTCTAATTTTGACAGACTCTAGAGGCTACTGCCTACCGGCTTTTTTGGAAGACGACGAGGTGCGTATTAAAGTCTTTTCGGGTGCCGGCCTCAAACGCACGTTCGAAATGGGCCGTGATTTGATTGCCAAATACAGACCGCAGCTAGTGTATTTCTTTTCTGGCATCTGTGACGTTACTGTGAAACACAAGTCAACCAAGATTGTGAGGCTTCGTTACCCCGATAGAAGGGCTACAGAGAACTACGTGATTGACCAGATTGACTGGGTACAAAATGCCATGTCATATTTCTTCCCAGACATCACCCCTATCTTTTGCGGTATTTGCGGCATGTCTCTCCAGCGATATAACCTCACTCTCTACCCCGACCCTGACCAGCAGATGCTTGACGGAGCTATTACAGACATCAACTATTACATCATGATGAAGAATCTGGAAAAAGGCCTATTCCACCCTACGTTAGTTAGCAAAGTTCACCACCGCAGTTGGGGAGTTGTAGACTTCAGCTACTACGCGCTATATGACGGCTTACATGCACGCTGGTTCGTGGTCAAAGATTGGGCGAAGCAATTTCTGAAAAATCATCGTCGTAATACTCATTAAACTCTGCTCATTTAATGCTATCTACTACCTTGCTATCCCCTGGCATTTGCCTCTATGCGACTATGCGACTATGAGTATGTTTGTACCTCCTGTTCAAACCAAATCTACTTAATTGCACCCTATTCACTGCCCGTTACTTAACCATCCACGTAACTGACCGATATACCTATGTAACTGTTATTATTACACCAACATCACTGGCATCTGCCTACGAGACCCTTATATACCCCTATTTACCACCCGTCATACCTGTATATGTTTATCTAATTGATTACTTTATAATAATTCTGCTGAACCTTGTTTACTGGTTATTAATAATTGCTTATCCTGGTTATGACTTTACCACCCTCAATATTATTGAATTTGATTATAGGTACTGCATCTTATTTTACTACGCCTGTGGCAAGACTATAACCTATGCCTCTCAAGATACATACATTTATCTATGGTGTACTCTTCTAAGGTGTACCGAACGCTCCCTGAGCCCATACCGCTCACCACCTAACCATTGCACTTGTTTATGTTTATGTTACTGGCATATGCCGCCAGGTGCCTGGCGCACACCTTGTAGGAGCTCTGTTCATAACTACCTCCTGCGCACACCTTGTAGGAGCTCTGTTCATAACTACCTCCCATGCATACCTTGTAGGAACTCTTTTCATAATTACCTCCTACCCCGCCCCCACTGGGAGCTAAAGGTATCGCAACTTATGCCTTCTGCACCTGTTAGTTCTATTAACTACCTAGTTCGGTCCCACCCTTGTTGGTCTAACTATCTCAAAAGATACTTGTTTACCTTTCAGACCAAGCCCCAACTGTTACTGTTACTATTGCTCCCGCTTACCGGGTTCATATTTCTTCGCTTTACTGTACTTCGCTACCAACCATTCCATGTATTTTGCTGTCATTATGTAAGACAAAGTCTCACATCTATTCTTATAAACAGAATATATTACTTATCGCTACTCTCATTGCTGTCTAGTCATTTATCCATACACATGACTTGTACCTTATCTGACTCTGTACTTTATTTGACTGCATCGTTCGTACACTGGCATATGCCCATACTTCCTTGTCTTTCTTCTATACCATGCACTCTTAGTATATCATTGTATAGATCTTACTCTCTAAATCATGCCTGATTCACCAACTGTACCCTGTATTCAAAGGCGTCTACTAACTAGTACCAACGAGCTGAAAGGGTTTAAAATATTCCATCTAAACATAAGGTCTATCTTACACAAATGGCCACAGCTTACTATTGACCTAGAACAAGTACAATTTGATATCTTCCTCTTTAGTGAGACTTGGTTGAAATCTAGTATTTCTAGTAACAATATTACTCTGAAGGGCTACACACTTGAAAGATCTGACCGCTCGCTCGCAATGGGTGGTGGCTTATGTGCGTACATTAAGTCTAATATCGAATACTCAGCAATAGACGACCTAACTCAATCTAGCCAAGACATTGAGATGCAAACCTTTGAAATTAAATTTCCCCACTCGAAAAACCTTATTTTAATTAACTTGTATAGGCCTCCGGCGGGACGTATTTTAACCTTTTGTGAAACTCTGGTTGAAGCCATAGACTCACTCAGGGACAAATTCCCTGGATCTGAAATTACAATTATCGGTGATTTCAATATTGACATTTTACCCACCATACCACCAAATTTGCCTAAACAAGACCTTCTAAAACTATCTAATGACAAATACCTGTCTTTATTAATTGATAAACCAACTCGCCTGGGCATTAATGGTAAATCTACAGCAATTGACTTAATTCTTTCCGATGTCAAATACGTTGCTGAGAGTGGAGTCATTGAGTACAATATCAGCGACCACTACATTATATATTATATTAAGAAAAAGAAAAGGGAAGCTCATAAAAAAATTAATTTCACAGCCAGATCTTACATTCACCTATCCCAACTCAGAGTCGAGCAAGAACTAACCCGAATAAATAGTTGGCCCTTCTATTACTCTATAACTAACCCGGACCGAGCCTGGAACCACCTGCACTCGCAGTTGCTACGTATAACAAATCGTCTCTGCCCTAAAAAGAGTTTCCGAGCCAAAAAAACTAAACCACCCTGGTACTCCAATGACTTGATTAATCTCGCCCACAACAGAGATTTTTATTTTAGGAAGTATCGCAAATCACACAACGAGTTACACCGAGCTAGAGCCGTGTACTACAGGAATTTAGCTAATTTGCGTACTCGACAAGCTAGAAGTAACTTTTTTAAAGATCAACTTGACCGCTACCAATACGATTACAAGAAATTCTGGCATATTCTCAATAATTACTTACCTTTTAAAAATAACACAACCTGTATAAACAAGATCTATAACCCTGACACACATTCTATGGCATTTGCCGATGAAGTGCCTACCATCATTAATAAATTCTTTGCCAATGTTGGGTCCAACATAGCTCAAAACTTACCACCGAGCACCAATCAATGCAGGCTAGCTGACCTTGCCCCTTTCCCTCACCCACCTGTGGCTAATTTATACACCCCTCTTACAATTGACTCGCTTTCAACTATAATTGATAATATTTCTCCACACAAATCATCTGGATGCGATGAAATCCCTATGCACATTTATAATTATTTTCTGAAAGCCATTAAGCCTCAACTTGTTTATTTAATCAATCTATCAATCGTAAAGGGCATTATGCCGCAAAGATGGAAGGCTGCGACTGTTATTCCTATACCAAAAAAAGGCAATGCTAAATACTTAACTAATCTCAGACCTATATCATTAACTCATATCATTAGTAAAATTATGGAAAAGCACGTTAATAATTTAATACAATCTTACATCGATGAACAGGGAATCCTGACTAAATACCAAGGCGGGTTTAGGAAAAATGCCTCTACAATTGAAACCTTTTACTTGCTCCTTTATAAATTACTTTGTAATCGTAACATTAAACAAACTAGCTCCCTCGTCTTTTTCGATTTTCAAAAAGCGTTCGATTCGATAGATCATACCATCCTCCTAAAAAAATTAAATTATTATCACCTGCCTGAATGGTTCTGTGTCTGGGTTGCTAATTATCTTAATAATCGTCAACAACGCACATGCGCAAATAACTTTAGTTCTACCTACCTCCCAGTTACTCATGGAGTACCTCAGGGTTCTATTTTGGGGCCACTTTTATTTAATCTATTTGTGAACGACCTGTGCAAATTTAATATCTCTGGGCATATGCTTTTATTTGCTGACGACATTGTACTCGTGAATAATTCAAGTGACCCCAACATCTTGTCAACCCAATGTCAAGCCGATACCAAGCTCATCTCCGAATGGAGTCTTGAGAATAAATTATCCATTAGTATACCGAAAACCAAAGCGCTTCTGATCCCAACTAATCCCCACATTAAGGTTCTCCCTGACTGGACAGCTAATCTACTCATCTATGGTAATAATATTGAATGGGTCGACTCCATGACTTACTTGGGTATTACCATTGACTCTAAGCTCAAGTTCAGTATCATGGCTGAAAACATTATTAAGAAAGCCAACTCGCGGCTCTGTAATTTGTACATTAACCGGCACGCATTGAATGTTAAAACTAGGGTATTGCTTGTCAAATCAATGATTTTAACTTATCTTGACTATGGTAACGTCTGTTATCTTTGCTGTAATAAAGCGATCCTAGCTAAACTACAGGTCCTACAGAACAAAGCACTTCGCTTTGCACTTAAAAAACCTAGACACTATAGCACTGAATTACTTCATAATGACGCAAATGCGATGACTGTTTCTGAACGTATATATTTTAATAATGCTAAGTTCTTCCATAAACAATTATATCTGTGTCGCGTTGATTGGATACCTCGTCGGGTTCCCAATGAAGCTTATAGGCTTAGAGAAAACTACCTTTTGAATTTTGAAGTCAACCGTCCCTATGGTACTGCTTTTTCTAATTCACTGGCATATGCCGGAATTTTGTCTTGGAACAGATTGAACGATAACATCAGATCCAACCCCGACCCATTATCCTTCAAACGTGTCTTGAAACACAATCTCCTAAGCCACCGAATACGGCCAGACTTCAACCTCTAATACCTCTGCTCCCCTAACCACCAAACCGTTACACTCTCCTTAAGTCAAACCCAGTTAATTTGCCGCCCACATGTTCACATCCCCTCCCCCCATCTCATCCCATCCCATTAATTCAACCCTCCTCCTGGTTTCACTCCTAACCACACTGCAATAAGTCAAGATCTCAATCGGACCCTTAGTTCATATATGTAAGTCTGCGACATCTCAGGGTATGGCGGAATATCGGCTTGTCCGAGCCATATTTATACACTCTATATTTCCCCTGGCATATGCCTCGTCGGAACCTGAATAAAGATCAGTTCAAAAAAAAAAAAAAAAAAATATTTGGTATCACATTTATTTATAGTATCAGTTCTGTTATGTTAAATAGCATTTTGAAGCTCATTTCTGTCTTAAATGGGGGTTATATGAGAGGATTGGTGATGGCGAATTGAACATTTTCTAAAAATCTGACCAACCTACGCGACCCAGAGATAAAAAATAAAGCTGCGGGACCCGACGAGGCTCAAACTTGCTAACCTCTACTCAGTGCTCTAGGCCCTTGGGTGGAGGAGCAGTGACTGAACTTTGCTAGTCATCCAGAGTTGGGGACATGAGTTTCATCGCAGAACTGAAAGTATACACCTGTTTAGCTGTTAACCTTTACTGGCGTCCCATGATGCATTCGCTGTCATTACTGGATATTATCAGTGACATAATTATATTATTATTATTTTTTTTTTAAGTTTTTATTTCCTACGACATGATCAGAAAGATATGCAGAGATGACCGCCGCTGAAAATAAGCGTTTTTATAGGCATTCTGCATTCAAATCGATTAATAATATAATAATATTGGTGTCAAAGATAGGATTACTTCTAGACTATACAATACATGGGGTGATTATTAGACAAATATGATTATTATTGTTATCATTGTTATAATTATCATTATTATTGTATAATGCAGCTGAAACCCTAATATTGTCAGAACAGAGATCGCCAAAACAAATAACCAGCCTAGATGTCACAAGGCCATGCAAATTTTTTTTTTTTTGAACATATCTTTATTCAGGGAATATAAGGAATCTAACGAAAAGGTACTGTACTGTACCCTAAGACACCTATATTGACAATGTCCAGCAAAATCTGGTATGTACTGTGACAGATTCAGTATTATATTCTGTATTCATATTTTGTATTTTATATTAATCTACTATTACCCTGTATTTTAACTCTTGTGTAGTTCTCTATTAGTCCCTTAAAAACCTTCTTATATTTTCCTCTCCAAAAAGGTAACAGCGGGAAAACATGGATTTTTTCATTCCATAAGCTAGTCGACCCTTTTGTCACACCCATTCTGTAATTGTATAACTCAGTGATGAATAAACAATTTTCTAATCTAATCTAATATGAGCAGGGCCAACGCATGGCAGAGGAAGGGAAAACGTCCATTACTCCTTTATTCATGCTATGATGGCTGTGTTATTTTAATACATCAATCTAGAGGTGTTGAGGGGGCGTTCTGTGGCAACAGAAATGACTAGATATATCAGATCACTGTAAAAAGGCGTTTATGTGACATTAGAGTGAAAATTGATAAATACTAGGTATATCTGAGTGTATTCTGTATTGTATTCATTCAATAAATCTGTCTGGTTATGTTGAACTGTATTTTCAACCTAATTTTCTTCTTGAATCTGGGTTATTTGAGAGAATGGGTGAAGGCCAATTGTACATTTTCTGAAAACTTGACCCACTTACATCTGGCCACATCTGGCTGTGTTTGGCTAAGCCGGCTCTATCCGGCCAAGTCCGGTAGTATAGGAAAGGTTAGGGTCCTTAGCTAAGCCACAAGGTGGCGCTTCCGTTGAAGCATGTCATTATATAACCTTTGTAGGGCCATTTAGGTGTATGTCAGGATCCAGACACCACCTGTGTAATGTGTGTCGAATAGTGACCCCTGACCTCCAAGGTCTTTGTGTTTTGGTTGGCTTGGTTAACAGTGGCTTGACTTGGAGCTATAGTTTAGCACTCCTTTCCTTTATAGGGAAGTGGGAAGGGGTAGATGGAAGGGGAGGGAAGGCCATGTATCCTTTGGTCATTTAGGCGTCATTTTATGATTTTAAGTGCCATTAAAGGTCGCCTACTTGATATGTGCTATCATGACCTGGCTTAGAGGAGAGAGGATTAAATCTAACACAGGAGGAACTTCCCCCCAAATTGGGTCGAGGAAGGCGAGCCCAGCTGTTTTTTATGGGGATGTGAACTGATTAAGAGGAACTAATGGAATAGGCCTTCTTCCACACCTCGACATCAGAGAGAAATCCCCGCTCTATAATTACCCTGACATAAACTATATCTGAGTGTGCTCAATTAATACCTGGGTTAGATTTTTAGCAAATGCACAATCTACAGTATAAATGACATGTAATGATTGCTCTGTATAAGCTAGCTGCCTGCTGCTGGGGATGCAGCCATCACTGGGCCGCTATATGGGTCAGATTTTCAGAAAATGTACACTCTACAGTTCTACACAGTAGAGTGAAAATTGATAAATACTAGGTATATCTGAGTATATTTAGTATTATATTCATTCAATAAATCTGTCTGGTTATGTTGAACTGTATTTTGAACCTGATTTTCGTCTTAATGTATATTTCTATATTTTAAGTTTGATATTTTTATTTTTGAAAAAAAAAGGTTGCAATGTTTCTGGATGGGTAATTACCAGTAAAGTAACTAAATATACTCCAAACGAAGGCGTTCAAAACGCAAGGATATATTTTATACAATGTCCCGAAATTTGTTACATGGATTTATATGTTTATAACTGCAAAACCCTCTAAAACAGAACATTTCATTTCAGAACCTGTCAGTGTCCTGGTTCGGAGGTATTAAAAGAATGGAGACTTAAAAGGAACTGACTTGTAGTTGGGTCAAGTCGTCAGAAAATGTATAATAAATGTACAATATTGTGTGTTTTTTTAAAAAAGAGTTTTAAGTCGCAAATGAATGGATTTAAAAGGATGGGATCAAGCGGATTCCAACAACCTTAACATTTAGAAAATAACGAGTATATCTAGAGTTTATATGTTTCAATAAATGGATCGATCTTTGAGCAATACAAAGGTAAAGCTGGTGTAACATTCAGCCTTTGAAGGTCCAAAGATATTTTCCCCCACACAAAGTCCCATTTCCTTCAGAAGGCTACTACAAAGAAATATATTCCCCATTACACCTGTGTTGTTAGTTATATACCTGTGAGAGCTGGTTCTCAGGTGCAACCTGTTTTTATGTGTAAGGGTCAGATTTTCAGAAAATGTACAATTGGCAGATGTGCACATTTAGTCAATTCTGCTAAATTAGGCTGCAATTTGGCCAATACTAGGTAAATTCGAGTATATTCGGCATTGCATTGATTCTAGCAATCTGTTTGGCTAGGTTGAACTGTGTTTTGTACTTTATTTTCGTCTTAAATTTGGGTTATTTGAGAAGATTGGTGAAGGTGAATTGTACATTTTCTGAAAATCTGACCCGTTAACATCTTGTTCATAATGAAAGGAATTCATCTGTTCTGAAAAGAGAAAATCCTTTTAGAGAAATGCTCTATATTCCGACAACTGTGTGTGTCTGTTAAAGTGACACATGCCACTGAGCTCCCGATTTTGGGAAAGTTTGCTTCAATTTCAAACATGTTCTAGATTAGTATATTAGTAATGATTACCTGGAAGCATTAATATAGGAATTACATATATTTTGCGTATTTAAGGTGACTCAGTAGTGATTTTGATTATTGATGAATTTTTCTAAAATTTTTACCAATGATACTTGACGTGAAATAATCATTATTGAGGGGAAAAAACATAGGTCACCAGGCTAGTTTTCATGCTATAGCGGTATGGAGATAGAAATAATAAATCATATTTGAGTAATTTTACTACATTTGAGTGATTTATTAACATAATTCGTTTAAAATGGTTCTGACATGAATTCAGACATCAAATTTCACCCAGATATTCAACATAATTATATATACTTATCATCAGATAATTTTTTTTTCTCAGATCCTGATTTACACCCTGGAAGCCCCCTAGTGGCAGTATGGGGCACTAGCAAAATTGACTTTGGCTGATGACAATCAGCGTTTTTTAAAAAAACTGTTTGATGAATATTTTTAAAAATTAATATGAATGTAGATACAGTATTTGCTAACTCATACACAAAAAATCAGGATGGCTTTCCAGGCTAAATTTTTCTATATTACGACTTATTTATGAGAAAATTGGGAAAAAAATTAAATTCCTGATTAATATTTGATTTGAACAAAAATGGCTTCATAAATCTTGATGAAATTCTATATGGATACAGCTATCACAAATCAGCATGAATTTCCAGGCCGAATTTTTTATGTTACAACTTAATTAGGAGAAAATTGGCTAAAAATGAGAAAATTCTTGATAAATATTTGATTTATACACATATGGCTCCATAAATTTTAATGAAATTTAATATGGATGAATAGGAATCGTAGATACTAACTTTCACACCAAGAATCAGCATAAATTTTCTATCTGAAATGTTTATATCAATACTTAGCATACATACTTCGTCTGCATAATACTGATATTCCCTGCTATATGTATTGAATACACATTGTATGAAAAATGACAAAAGTTGTAACCCGCTACTCACGCTAGGCATTGCTGTGCACCCCGTTACAAGATCAGTACTGAGTCACCTTAAGAGTTTAAAACTCCAATTTTGAGTGGTGCCACCGGCGATGGTCCTCCCAGACAGACCAGTTATAGCCAAGTGATGTTGGTTGCGGGAAGTCCCTGAAGCCTCTTATCATAATTCATTAAGTGATAACACCTGGATGGGACAGGGTATATATGTCACTATGTACCTCCAGTCTCGCTCCTAGTTCACATTAACCATACACTGGGGCAGCAGTGTTGATAAGGGTGTAAAGCAACCAATCTCTCTCTCTCACTATTAATGTGCATCCATGTATGCCTCCCTATGATAGGATTTAGTGCTATTCGCCTGATTAAATCCTCACTAAATCCTCACACATATTGACTCTGGGTATAAGCACTATATGGGTGCATTGAGTGAGTGAGTGAGATTGGTTGCTGTACGCCCTTATCAACACATTTAATATGGTTATATCAAGGGCGGGAGAGCTGAGAGGGAGTGAGTGAGTGAGATTGGTTGCTTTACGCCCTTATCAACACATTTAATATGGTTATATCAAGGGCGGGAGAGCTGAGAGGGAGGCAGTTTATGATCTTACGCAGGAAATAGAGATAGAGAAGAAGGGAGAGAGAGACAGAGAAAAAGAGACAGAAAGGCAAAAGGACCGACACTAAATCCATATTGACTCTGGGTATAAGCACTATATGGGTGCATTGCACTATATACGATTGTTATAGCAAATGGCACGATGGAGGGTTCAAACTGATCGAGACACATCAGGAAATGGGACAAACCCCAAAGGAACCCCAAAGGAATGAGTTCCCGTTTTCTGATGGTGTTCAGATAAGTTTGGGATGAATTCAGTTCAAATCTGACATACAAGTTTGGAACAAATACAGAGAGCTGTATAGAAACCAATTCACTGTTGGGTCAGATTTTCGGAAAATGTACAATTTGCAGCTTTACACATTTAGTAAATTCTGCAAAATAAGGCTGCAATTTGGTCAATACTAGGTAAAGTTGAGTATATTTGGCATTGCATTGATTCTAGCAATATGTTTGGTTAGGTTGAACTGTATTTTGACGTTTATTTTCGTTTGAAATGTGGGTTACTTGAGAAAGTTGGCGAAGTTAAATTGTACATTTTCTGAAAATCTGACCCACATTTCCCATTCACAGCAAAACCACCATCAATAACAGGTTGTGTGTCGAGATGCTAGAAGCCCTGGGGAATTGGGGCGGGACAAAATGTCTTTTCTGTTTTTCTGTGCCCATCTTCCATACATTGTGATATCATGGTGTGTATGATACATTAAATGAAAATCGTGGTAGCTGAGAATATAAGATGTGAACTGCAAGGCTGCTATTTGGCAAGTGTTTAATGTAACTGAATAGAAGGTGTACATTGCAAAGTGTGTGTCCAGCCTGTTACCAGCTGTCCATTCTATGTCCGGTATGTGGATATAACAGGTGTTGTAACATACCTTTCACAATGGTCTTGTTCATATAACGGTGTACATTGGGTCATAACAACATGTACATTATATCTGGGTCAAGTCGCCTGAAGATAGTATTTGGTATTTTTCAGCATCATTTATGAAATGAAATTTATATCTACAAAATGAAATTAGACGCTGAAACGGGAGGGAGCAAAGATTATCTTCTTGCAAAGATTATATTATTTTAATTCGCTGATTGGACATGGCCTAAAAGCTCTGAGGGGCTACTTGGGCATTAGTTACTATAATTAAAGCCGGCGCCACACTAGCCAAAATAACCCTTGCGATAGCCTTTGCAACAGGCCTTCACCATAGGCCTGGCTATTGCAGAGGTCTATCGGGAAGGCCCGTTACAAACGTCGCCACACTTCTGCAATAATGCTTTGCGATCAATCGCATTAGCATGGCGACGTCTGCGATGCCATGCTTATCGCCAACAAATGTTAAACATGTCTAATATTTCTGCGATAGATGGCAACGCATTTCTTATCATGAGGCCTGTTGCAAAGGCTATTGCAGAGCCTGTTGCAAAGAGGCCCACATGCCTTTGATACCCTACTCTCCAAGATCAAATATTTTCATTTCTATTGCAGAGGCCTGTAGCAAAGCCGGTCATTGCAATGTCGGTCATTGACCTTCTTAGTCTCTCTCTATGGTGTTCATAGGCATTGGACTGTCCAAGGCAGTGACTAAATGTAAATGTGATGTGTTATAGGAAGATGAGTCACAAGTCGCAAAAAATGGATTTTGAGATACCGTTATATTTCAAAAGATGAGACCAAGGGGATTTCAATGAAGGTAAACAATATGGGCATCTAATAAATACTTTTATCTTTTACACCTCGATTCACCCCCCCCCCCCCCACCTAGAAAAACCTTGCCCTACCTCAATTTTTGTTACCATACCTGATTTTATTTTGACCATATCTTACTTTTTATCGATATTTTTTTTAAAAAAACTTATAAAAGCAGGAAAACGGACTTTCCTTACCCAGAACTATCAAAAAGCGCATTCCCCATGTTTAAAACAACTATTATTATAAAATAGACATTTTTTTCAGTTCCTGGGAGGTGGTTTCCTAAAAAAATGAAAAAAAAGAAGTTACCCCCCCCCCCCCCCATACCTATTTTTCAGCCAGATAAATCGGAAACACACCTATTATTGTGTTTGGCCTAAGACAGTGGAAGTGCGGCAGCAGGTGGGGGAGTAGTTTGCCACCGTAAGTACCACCGTAAGTACCACCGTAAGCACTAGTCTCTACATGTAATGACTAACCATTAAAGCTTCTCCTTTCTCTAACCTTTGCCCGCTACATGATCTCACTCACCTCATCTATAGGCCTTCAACTTCAATCATGGCCAAATCTTTAAAAAGGGGAATAACGTTCATGGGTGAAATCGCCAGAAAATGTACAATTCACCTTCACCAATCCTCTCAAATAACCCAAATTGAAACAAAAATGCGGGTTAAAAACTTAGTTTAACATAACCTAACAGATTATTTGAATCAAGGCAATGTCAAATATACTCAAATATACTCAGTATTTACCATTTTTCAGTGTAACTTTATCAAATGTCTGAACCTGAATAAGAACTTTAAACCACAACAAGGATTTGTCCATCTATTATGAACCGTCAGCTCCCTATGAGAAAATCGTCTTAGAGTACATGGGTCTTATGGGTCAAATCTTCAGAAAACTTACAATTGGCCTTCAACAATCCTCTCAAATAACCCAAATTTAAGAGAGAAATCAGGTTAAAAATATAGTTTAACATAACCAGACATATTTATTGAACGAATACAATACAGAATATATTCAGATATACCTAGTATTTATCAATTTTCACTCTATTTTAGCAGAATTTAATGGATGTGTAGACCTGTAGATGGGTCAGATTATCAGAAAATGTACAATTCAACTTCCCCAATCTTCTCAAATTGATACTTGAATTTACCCAGTATTGACCAAATTGCAGCCTAATTTAGCAGAATTTACTAAATGCGTACAGCTGCCAATTGTACATTTTCTGGAAATCTGACCCATATAGAGATTGTTGCGGTAAGGAAGGTGCGGGGTCAGCGCTCATCACGTAGATGAAGGCACATGTTTCTGTGTAATCAGTTTGTTGCTAGCAGACGTGGAATAAACCACCACAGAATTGGAATAAACGAGAGAAGGTCTGCCCCCCTCGGTCTTCAGAAGGCTACCATATACCCTGAGCTTGACTACTATTTATTTGATAACAGTAACAGATACTTAGGGCTACACTATACTACGTTACACAACCCTGCCTTGTACAGCAGGCCCAACTGACCTTATTTGGGCCAGATTATCAGAAAATGTACAATTCAACTTGGCCAATCTTCTCAAATAACCCAAATTTCAGACGAAAATAAAGTTCAAAATACAGTTGAACCTAACCAAACAGATTGCTAGAATCAATGCTATGTCAAATATACTTGAATTTACCTAGTATTGACCATATTAATTTTCAGCTTAATTTGGCAGAATATATTTAATGTGTACGGCTGCCAATTTTACACTTTCAGAAAATCTGACCCATGAAACTTGATTTGAAGTTTATAATGTAATTGTTAAGAAATCTGGTGGTTTAACATTTTATTGTAATGATTTCTATTCTTTTAGTTCTTGTTTAGCGTTTAGTCATTTGGATGTCAGATTAAAATGTTTAGTAAGTTTGAAACTTGATACTGTAATTGTTAAGAACATTTAATGGAAGGAGTTGTCGTGGCCCCACCGAAACTGAAAAAAAGAGTAATACGCTCAGTGTAAGTCCTGAAAAAAGCATTAGCGTTAATTCTGAAAGCTCAATGAAGGCAGCAACTGTCATTCGTGATTTTGAAAGCTATAATTATGTTTTATTACATATGTACATGATTTAGAGCGCCTGATTCGGGGGTGCCATTAGAAATCTTGTATCACATATGTATGTGATTCGGGTTGTCATGGAAGCACGTGACCCAAATAACGTAACATCATTGGTTCATGACGTCGCGCTTCTTAGCGTCAGAAGCGTAGCGCTGCCTTGCATGTTTCGTAATTCGTCAAGAAAAACAGTTATATAAGGTAAATATAACAAATAAATCGGTAAATCAGTATGAAATAAATACCGAATAGCCCTCTGTCGATGTCAAATCGATCTCGACATCGAGTCAAAGCGCACTCCACCCCTTCGGGGTGTCGTGCGCTTTGACCCTCCGTCTCGATTGATTTGACATCGACATCGGACTATTTGGTATAATTATCTTAGTTTTCCTTGTTTAACGCAGTTAATAAGAGTAGTATATATAACTTACTGAATTTGCGACCCTATTTCTAAGACTATGGAAACTATAACAAGGGGAGAACTTATTTAATAAGGCTGTTATAACGGTTCCACTATATAGTTTATGACAGGATAATTAAACAACGGTGATTTCTCTTTGATGTTGATGTGTGGAAGAAGTAATACCATAAGTTCCTGTTAATCAATTCACATCCTCATAAAAAAAAACCAGCTGGGCCATGGGGTTGGCTCGCCTCCCTCGACCCAATTTGGGGGAAAGTTCCTCCTGTTTTAGCTTCAATCCGCGGTATTTATTGTACCACATACAATTAAGAGATGGGGTAGCCAACGTTGAATGACACTTAAATGATGTCAATGATGATTAAATGATGTCTAAATGACCAAAATATATGGCTTTCCACCTTCCCTGTTAAGGAATCGGGCGCCAAACTATAGTAACCCGTGCTTGAGCCCTCATAGATGACTTAGTATTGACTTGATAATCTTATTAGCTGTGTAGAAATGTAAAGTGGAAACTTGGAATAGGGGAGTTGCATGGCCACCATTTTGAATCTTGATTCACATGGAATTATGGGACTAATGGTAGGCTACAGTTTAAGATCTATTGAAAACATGCCATGTTCAGCAAATCTCTGTACTTTCTATAATCAGAGTGGAAACAAAATGTAGTTATTATATAACTACAGTGTAGAAAAACTACCAATAGTGTAATGCTCTCCTGAAATATCACTACCAGGATAGAACTGCCAACACCAAATTTCTCAGAACGTGCTGATGTGATTACAAAAAAAGAGTTCACTAAGTATAATCTGATAACAAACTTTTACATAAGTTAAAAAAAAAAGATGAATACAGAATAGTAATAGAATAATAATAACTAATAATGTGACTAAGAGCCTGGCACTTAGGCAATAAAGACATTCTAAAATTAAATCCCCACATTGGATTAAGTAGCGTGCAAGCACTGTAAGCCGGGGCCGGTTAGCTCAGTTGGTTAGAGCGTCGTGCTAATAACGCGAATGTCGTGGGTTCGACCCCCACATTGGCCAGGCTTACATTTTTTATTGTGTTTGTGTATTGTATTTAAAGATTTTTATGCAGCCATAGAACATTATGTAACAATTACAAATTTCTCAGAACGTGCTGATGTGATTACAAAAAAAGAGTTCACTAAGTATAATCTGATAACAAACTTTTACATAAGTTCAAAAGATGAATACAGAATAGTAATAGAATACTAATAATGTGACTAAGAGCCTGGCACTTAGGCAATAAAGAAATTCTAAAATTAAATCCCCACATTGGATTAAGTAGCATGCAAGCACTGTAAGCCGGGGCCGGTTAGCTCAGTTGGTTAGAGCGTCGTGCTAATAACGCGAATGTCGTGGGTTCGACCCCCACATTGGCCAGGCTTACATTTTTATAGTGTTTGTGTCAATGGTGAGCATTAAAAAGTATGTATATGCGATATTAGTTGATGGTTCCCAAAAGGGGATTTTCATAGCCGCCATCTTGAATCTTGATTTGCATGGAATTATGGGACTAATGGTAAAGTTGGGTTATTTGAGAAGATTGGCCAAGTTGAATTGTACATTTTCTGAAAATCTGACCCATATATTGGTGAAAACATTCTAGCTATTTTTGATAAAAATGTTGCTGAATACTTGTATGTCAGATTTCAACAGAATCCATCCCAGGATGCACTGTAACAGACATGCGCAGTGGCACATGCAACTCCCCTATTGCTAGTTTTTTAAAAATTAGATAATCTCTTCATAAAAAAACTATAATAACCCAGATTAAACCCTAAATCTATCATATATGTGATCCGTTTTAGGAAAATGAGTCATAAGTCGCAGAATATAAATTTTGAGATATCACTATATCTGTAAAGAGATCAAGCAGATTCCAATGATAGTAAACACTAGGACACTTAATGAGTATTTCTATGTTTAAGTTTGATATTTTTATTTTTGAAAAAAAAAGAAGTTTGCAATGTTTCTCGATGGGTAATTACCAGTAAAGTAACTAAATATACTCCACACAAAGACCTTCAAAACGCAGAAATATATTTAATACAACGTCCTGAAATTTGTTACAGAGATTTATATGACTATAAAAATCAAAACATTTCAATAAAGAGATCTTGGGAAAAAAACATGTTGAAAAATATAAATTTTGCGACTTATTTTCCTGAAACACATCACAACTTGTCTTTCAACCAACAAATGGGACTTGAGTGGACTTGCGTGAACCCATGCATCTATACCCATTCCCAACTAAAGGCCTTTTTTAAAGCTGCATTCTCAGCTTTCATTAATCACAAACTATTCTTTACTTCTGGTTCATTTATTTTCCTACCCTTCTCACAGTCACGATTTGTGGATTCTGTGTATGAATGCACGGCGTCTATGATCGTTTAAAATCTCACATCATCTTTCTCAAATCACCCATTGTTTTACTTTATACCCAAAAAGGAAAAAAGTTTACCTGTATAATATTATGTGTCGCATCAGAATGATTGACTTATTTGACTATAACTTAATTATGTAATTAATTTGACTAGTGAATGTATGATTTCATAAAGTAATTTGTATTATTATTATTATTTAAGTATGGCTGAAAATGATGTACTTGATACATGAGCTTATGAATACAACAAACAAACAAACAAACATTTGATCACATTTGTGCAGGATTTTACCCAGTTCTCTTTGCTGCAGGGCTTCTTAAATGTCTACATTAATATTTTTTATTTATCTATAAATCATTTGCTGCAATGGTTTCACCCATTATCGCTCATCAGGGCTTGCAATATGTTTGCTTCAAACTATCATATAAACATAACAGTATAGACAAAACTCCAGGTATAGATCAACCAATTTGGAAAAATGACCATTATTTTGTCATATGTGATCCGTTTTAGGAAAAAGAGTCATAAGTCGCAGAATATAAATTTTGAGATATCACCATATCTGTAAAGAGGAGATCAAGCCGATTCCAAAGATAGTAAACACGAGGACACCTAATGAGTATTTCTATTTTTAAGTTTGATATTTTTAAAGTTTGCAATGTTTCTGGATGGGTAATTACCAGTAAAGTAACTAAATACTCCACACAAAGACCTTCAAAACGCAGAAATATATTTAATACAATGTCCTTAAATGTGTTACATATAGATTTATATGACTATAAGTGCTAAACCCCCTAAAAAATCAAAACATTTCAATAAAGAGATCTTGTGAAAAAACACTTTGAAAAATATAAATTTTGCGACTTGTGACTCATTTTCCTGAAACACATCATATATTGCCGCCCTCTGTTGGGACTCACGGGAACTACCCTGGCTAGTGGTTGGACCAAGCCTCACTCAGTTGACTGCTGCCAGCTTGGACTGACCTGCATTACCCTCTCAACTCTTGAGTTTTTAATTTTTTTAATAATTTATTTTTAAATAAAGGTGACCACTCAGGCTGCCTAGAGACTGGCCTCCCTCGTTATAGTTATTGTTTGGTGTTTGCGTTATTTACTATCAATATAAACGGCACTTAATTACGATCAAAATACAAATCATTGTCATTTTAAAGTAAACCAAGTCGTATTTGGGTCAGATTTTCAGAAAATGTACGATTGGCAGCTCTACACATTTAGTAAATTCTGCTAAATTAGGCTGAAAAATGGTGAATATGGATATATCTGAGTATATTTGGTATCCCATTGATTTAAAGCACCAGTTTTGTTATGTTAAACTGCATTTTGAAGCTCATTTCTGTCTTAAATGGGGATTATTTGAGAGGATTGGTGAAGACGAATTGTACATTTTCTGAAAATCTGACCCATTTATATCATCTCTACTATTATACAGACATCTTTACAACGAATACGCGTGTCGTGTAGGGGGTCCGCTGTATCATACCATCCCTGTTATTATTATTATTATAAGATTTTATTTCCATTTCCATTTACATACATGTTAAATCAAAAGAACAATGGTAGTGGAATTCTGTCTGTGCCAGTCACAGCTCTTCCGAATATCCCGTCGGTTGTTTCGAATACATATATAGAGTTGTTCTAAGTAATACAGTTGACTAGCGGACTATGCTTAATACAAGATATGAATAAAGTGAAATAAGGCATACAGAAGTGTACGTATTATATATACAGGGGCGGGTGTGCAACACCATGCTGCGGCAACGGGAGGCATCACTACTAGAGCTGGAAGCAACACACAATACCGGCCAGTTCCGCCAGGGGGACACACTAAACAAACAGTCATATTCATATAAAGACACCTTCCCGCAGACAGTAGGCGAAGCATATTTTGAAAATATTGATGTTTGAACATTAGAAAAGATGGAAATTGATGGAATTAATTGTGTGTACGTAAATATAATGAGAGTCTATAATTAACTGGCGGTGCTATGTATCATAAGAAGTAATATTAGTCAGTTTTGATGTTATTATCTGGTTTATAACTTGCTTTATAACATAAAAATCTGTTTTATAACTTTAGCTTGTTCTTGCCCTGTTAATATGTGTCTTTAGTCAGTCTCTCTGTTAGTATAGATGTCTTTCTATTATGAGGTGACGACTGGAAGACCTGGATTTTATCCCGAAGCCTGGTCACCTATTTGTCTAACTTTCATACTTGTACCTGTACAACCTCAGACAAATAAAGTATTTTTCAATTCAATTCAATGCAATACCATGCTTTGTGAGGGGACGGACCTTGTGCTTGACACTACAGGCTCGTGCCTCGGAGGTCTGATTATTCTGTTGTGTAATTCAAGCTGTTTATTGCTTTGACCTGGGTGTCGAGTAAATAAAACCCGGTGCAAGCAAATATTGCTTTGTTAATGGTTGTTCTTTCTCAAAAGCCTCAACTCGTACCCCTGTGGTTCACTACACACACATTATATGGGCCAGATTTTCAGAAAATGTACAATTCACCTTCGCCAATCTTCTCAAATAACTCAAATTTCAGACACAAATAAAGTTCAAAAGACAGTTCATTATAACCAAACAGATTGCTAGAATCAATGCAATGCCGAATATACCCGAATTTACCTAGTATTGACCACATTGCAGCCTAATTTAGCAGAATTTACTCAATGTGTACAGCTGCCAATTGTACATTTTCTGAAAATCTAACCCATTTCCTACATTTCATCACTCGTCCATGAAAGACAACCTGTCTAATTACATTATGGGGAAAGTGTGCCCAGTGTCTCACGTATGTCCTACCACATTTATTTATGCCCCAAGTCATGTCCGCTCCCAGCTTGAGGGTGACAATCTAGATTATAGCCCTACACTGCAGCAAGTCTCCTCAATTTACCTTAGTCATTGGGGGGATAGGAGAAGCCATCTGGTCCGGGGTAAGCCAATGGCATCCCTTAATGCTTTCGCTTGTGGCTTCAATGAATGGCTACTTTAGGCCATTAGCTGGGCCTTCTATCTCCGTCTCTCAGGGTAGATAGAATAACATGGCCTTCTAGCTTCTGGAATTGGCTCCTTCAGTGCTGTACATATAGGTTAGGGAGTGGGAAAATGTACAATCTAACCCTACCAATTCTACCAAGTAACCCAAAATAATTTAAATACAGGTTAACTAAAGAGTTGGTTGAAGGAGCGTGAATATTGCACGAGTTGTGTAGCAATGAGTGCAATAGTGACTGAAACCAACAGATTTATTATACATGCTTTCAATCATGAAAATAGAACAAAATCGAGTCATAAATTTGAATTTTACCATTGATCTTAGTAAAAAGAACAAACAGATTGGTTGCCATGATAACCCCACGTAAATCACTAGTGAAATACGCACTATGCATAAATTACTCTAGATACGCTGTTTTCAGAGCAATGTGTGTATAATAATATAGGATACCAAATGAGATTCAAAATATGGTTCAATATAACTGAGGGTAGTATTCTTTAATCAAGGCATAACAAAATATATGCAAATATATAAAGAATGATTATTTTGCGGCCTGATTTTGGAGAAAACTGAATGTGTAGAAATGTTGATTGTACATTTTATGTGATCTGACCCTTACACTGTATATATAGATATATGGGTCAGATTTTCAGAAAATGTACAATTCAACTTCGCAAATCTTCTCAAATAACCCACATTTCAGACAAAAATCATGTTCAAAATACAGTTCAATCTAACCAAACAGATTGCTAGAATCAATACAATGCGGAATATACTCGAATTCACCTAGTATTAACCAAATTGCAGCCTGATTTAGCAGAAGTTATTCAATGTGTACAGCTGCCAATTGTACATTTTCTGAAAATCTGACCCATATAGAGGGTAGATGCGGCATCCACAATTCATTGCTAAAGTGTCGTTCATCATTTGCATCCTTATATGGGTCACATCTTCAGAAAATGCACAATTAACAGTTCTACACATCTATCAAATTTTGCTAAATTAGAGTGAAAAATGATAAATACTAGGTATATCTGAGTGTATTCTGTATTGTATTCATTCAATAAATCTGTCTGGTTATGTTGAACTGTATTTTGAACCTGATTTTAGTCTTAAATTTGGGTTATTTGAGAGGATTGGTGAAGGCCAATTGTACGTTTTCGGAAGATCTGACCCATATATATGGCCAGCTAGAAGAGCCTAGGATTGCATATTTCAAAGTGGCCTCCCTGTCTCTCCGGGTGAATAGAATAACAAGGCTGTCTAGTTCCTGGAATTGGCTCCTAGTTTTCTATTGGCGCTTTTTCTAGTTACCGTACAAAAGTCGGTTGATATACGTGATGTGTTGTAGGAAAATGAGTCACAAGTCGCAAAAAGTGGATTTTGAGATCTCATCATATTTGAAATGATGAGATCATGCGTTTTCAATGATAGTAAGGGTCATGACAGCTAAAAAGTATTTCTATATTTTCAGTTTGATATTTTAAATAAACTGTAAATATAGGTGTTAAACCTACAAACGACAATCCGGTATGTTTTTTCTCTTATTTATTTTTCCCGACGCGTTTCAACATTTTGGTTGTCTTCCTCAGGGGTAATTTTTAATAAACTGGCTTGACACATGTATCCATACAACCTCAAGCAATTGACACCCCATCAATGAGAACAACCCCACTCTCCACGAAAAATGAAATAAAACATACAATAGGAAAGGTTGTCAAAACAACAACCAACCTCACCACACTCCCCAAAATAGATTGAAAATATAACAGTAGCCAGCAGCCTTCATATCTCATCTCATCTCATTAATAAGTAACACATCATATCTTCAATCTATCTCACAAAATAACTCGTTTAGTAAGCTATGTAAATCATTCTTATAACGAGTAAGAGGTCATATTTTGAGATAACTTTCAACATTATGACCAATAATATTTCCCTGCAAAAAATGTATAATAGTTTGTATTTAAGCTTTCTCCCTCGTTACTACTTGTTGGTCATATTCATCTGAATATTGTTCATTTATGAAACCAGATGTTCTCATGTCCTTTTGTCCTGGAAAAAAACACCTTTTACTTTAGAAAATGTTCTAGTGGACTGGTTGTCGGACTGGTTGAAATAACTCTCTTGTTCTTTAAAAAAAATCCTTCATGATGCAGCGGTTTGAGCACGAAACTCAACTAAGAAAACTTTGTTCAAAAAGAGTTATGCACCATTTTCTATATGGGTCAGATTTTCAGAAAATGTACAATTGTCAGCTGTGTAAATTCTGCTAAATTAGGTGGCAATTTGGTCAATACTAGGTAAATTCGAGTATATTCGGCATTGCATTGATTCTAGCAATCGGTTTGGTTAGGTTGAACAGTATTTTGAACTTTATTTTCGACTGAAATTTGGGTTATTTGAGAGGATTGGTGAAGGCGAATTGTACATTTTCTGAAAATCTGACCCACATATGAGAGGTTGCCAATGTTTTTTTTACCTCATACACTCATGGCGCCATGACAAATGGCATAAATGTCTTGCAGAAAAATGAGCCACAAGTCGCAAAAAATGAATTTTGAGATACCACCATGTTTGAAATAATGTGATCAAGCGGATTCCAATGATGGTAAACAGTAGGATATCTAATAGGTACTGCTATATGTTTGTGTGCATAAACAAATTTTCAACGATATTTCTTGGTGGTCATTCGCTAGTAAAGTCGTTAAATATACTGTTTAGCATGGCCTCAGATATGCATAGATGAATTATCATTTCTTGCGACTTTTGACTAATTGTGATGTGTTTCAGGAAAATGAGTCATAAGTCGCAAAATTGATATTTTCCAAAGTGATATATTCCCAAGTTCTCTTTGTAGGAATGTCCTCATTTTTGGTGTGACTAACGTTGGATGAAGTATGAATACATGTCCCAAATTGCAAGACAGTGTATCAAATATTGTCATGCATTCATAGGGTCATCCCATAGAGTATATTTAGCTATTTTAACACTAACTGTCCACCCAAAAATATTGAAAACATTTTTTCCAGAAATAAAAATATCAAACTTAAAATATAAAAATACTTATTAGATACCCTTAATGTTTATATTCATTGGAATCCCCTTGGTCTCATCTTTTCAAATATGATGATATCACAAAACCCAATTTTTGCGACTTATGACTCATTTTCCTGAAACACATCACAATTTTCCTCTAAGCTTTGACCTACCACCGCACTGCCATTAGTGTAGATTTATGTATGGGTCACTCACCTGTAAAGGAAAATAAACATTCATTTTAATTCTGTTTAATAATCTTTAATTCGGGTTACATTTCAGCCAATATTCTCAGTGACATGAAGGGAACAAAATTATAAAGTTACAAAATATTGACAAATATTAAGGTTTACTTCAAGGTGAATGTTTTGGTGCCTGTTGCATGAGAACTCCTTACTTAATATTGTCCTTCCTTATTAACTTATGGGTCAGATTTTCAATAAATGTACAATTCACCTTCACCAATCTTCTCAAATAACCCAAATTTCAGACGAAAATAAAGTTAAATATACAGTTCAACCTAACCAAACACATAGCTAGAATCAATGCAATGCCGAATATACTCGAATTTACCTAGTATTGACCAAATTGCAGCCTAATTTTGCAGAATTTACTAAATGTGTTGATCAGCCAATTGTACATTTTCTGAAAATCTGACCCATATAACATTCAATAGGGGATTTGCATGTCTCACTGTGCATGTCTCTTACGGTACATGCTGGGATAGATTCAGTTCAAATCTGACATACAAATATTTAATGGAAAATTGTAAGAATGTTTTCAACAATATCATAGGTTGTGAAAATGATCTATAGAAACCAAATGCATGATGGGAAAGATGAAGTTGTGTGTTATAGAAACATCTGAAACACATGGAACTGTAGATTGTACATTTTCAGAAAATCTGACCCAAGTAAGGATATCTGATGCAACAAGCCCCAGGTCTCCCTGCACGTGGGCCAGATTTTGGGCAAAAATGTACAACTGGCAGCTCTACACATTTAGTAAATTCTGCTAAATTCTGCTGAAAAATGAAGAATACCAGGTATATCTGAGTATATTTGGTATCGCATTGATTTAGAGTATCAGTTCTGTTATATTAAACAGCATTTTGAATCTCATTTCTGTCTTAAATGTGGGTTATTTGAAAGGATTGGGGAAGGTGAATTGTACATTTTCTGAAAATCCCACAAACCCAAATCATACAGAACATGATCATGAACTATGGTCAAATAATATTGAAAGTGATAAAAGGATAGACACTGCTAGTTGAGATTGACAGTCCAGGCTCAGAGCTGAGAGAGTCCCTCCAAACCGCAAAATGCCATTATAATCACATTAGGAAGCCTACTCCAGGATAGTCGCAAAGCCGCAGTAGGCGTCCAATCACTGACATACCATTTGTATCGGATCTGAGAGGCTGTGAGCCTAGACTTTGGACATTTTCTGAGCTAAACATTCCAGACAATCAGAAAACTAAAATGTCAAAGGATGTTTTCATTCCGTTCCTCCACAACTCAACACCATGAATTTGCTGAAGCCCTATATAAACCTAAATTATGCTGCAAATAATTGAATGAACCATGGTTGACTGAGGTTGTTTCACCCAACTCTTCAGAGGACAAAGCCCTAATGGGTCAGATTTTCCGAAAATGTACATTTGGCCTTCACCAATCCTCTCAAATAACCCAAATTTAAAACGAAAGCAGGTTCAAAATACAGTTCAACATAACCAGACAGATTTATTGAATGAATACAATACAGAATACACTCAGATATACCTAGTATTTATCATTTTTCTCTCTAATTTAGCATATTTTGAGAGATGTATAGAACTGTAGATTGTGCATTTTCTGTAAATCTGACCTAATAAGCGTCTGTGTTGCTTATTCGCGTCACAGCCCGCCTCGTGTCACGTGACGTCACACTATCCAACAGTCTTGTACAAGGGCTGCATCAATACTGTGGGGTTAGACATGCACGGTGGGGGCTGAGGGGTTCCTTTTAACCTTAGCATAAGGCTCAGATCTTCAGAAAATGTACAATTCACCTTCACCAATCCTCTCAAATAACCCACATTTAAGACAAAAATTAGCTTCAAAATGCAGTTTAACATAACAGAACTGATACTTTAAATCAATGCGATACCAAATATACTCAGCTATACCCCATATTCATCATTTTTCAGTCTAGTTTAGCAGAATTTCGTAAATGCGTAGAGCTGCCAATTGTACATTTTTTTTAACAAAACCATTTCTGTATATATATATTATTGTGCCATATTGTAATACAGCATAATAATGTACTAACTGTACACCTTGTAGAGAATTGTCTTCGGTCATTGATAGAAGCGATATTGTTACTCTACAACAGGCGGCTGTAATACCAGAAGGGGCGGAAAACCTCCCACTATGCCGGAGAGATCTCCCTTCATTAACAGCATTCTTGAATGCTAATAAAAGTATTCTAATCTAATCTAACCTTGAATGCACTGCATTAACCCTGAATGTACTGCATTAATGTACTGCATTAACCCTGAATGTACTGCATTAAGCCTGAATGTACTGCATTAACCCTGAACTGTATTAACCCTGAATGTACTCAAAGAGCGTAATGTACTGCATTAACCCTGAATGTACTGCATTAACCCTGAATGTACTGCATTAACCCTGAACTGTATTAACCCTGAATGTACTGCATTAACCCTGAATGTACTGCATTAACCCTGAACTGTATTAACCCTGAATGAACTGTATTAACCCTGAATGTACTGCATTAACCCTGAATGTACTGCATTAACCCTGAATGTACTGCATTAACCCTGAACTGTATTAACCCTGAATGTACTGCATTAACCCTGAATGTACTGCATTAACCCTGAATGTACTGTATTAACCTTAATTCCTTATTGGCTTTTTGCCTAATGACTACTATCATGGGCTTATTTCTTTTGGTCTCAAATTCCATTTAAGAAATGCCTTAAGCCTTTAATAACAGACCAACAGATACATTTATACAAATTACAATTTCAGAAGTAAAGTCTCATCTAGTTTTCAGTCCATCCTTTACCAGGAATTGTCTATATGTTTTCATTTTATTCAGGAAAAGCATGCACCTCTTTCTAAGTTTCTTACCCCTTTAGACCCCCCCCCCCCCCTCCCGTCCCCCTCCATAAAAACCTTCCTTGGTTTCGCCTGTTACAATGAAGGCACATGGGTCAGATCTTCAGAAAATTTACAATTGGCCTTCACCAATCCTCTCAAATAACCCACATATAAGACAAAATGAGCTTCAAAATACAGTTTACCATAACAGAACTGATACTTTAAATCAATGCGATACCAAATATACTCAGATATACCCGGTATTCTTCATGTTTCAGTCTAATTTAGCAGAATTTCGTAAATGTGTAGAGCTGCCAATTGTACATTTTCTAAAGATCTGACCCATAAATAATATCGCTGAATACCTCTCTATAGGGGATTTACATAGCCGCCATTTTGAATCCAGGTTCGCCTGGAATTATGGGACTAACGGCATAGTGTAAAATCAATAGAAAACATGCCATGTTCAGCATGGAATATTTATCAATGCTCTAGTCCGGCAGACGAGGGGCTATTTTTGGCTGTACCTTAAAATGGAGTTCTAACGAGATTTTATTGCTGATGATGCTGATATTTTCGTCCTCCTGGTTCACTTTGTATGGAAATGGGGCACCAGTAAGAAGGTCACAATGCGAAAGTCAGATGGTCAAGTTTTAGACATCAATTCAACAGCCAGCAAACTACAAGAGAAATCAAGTCAACTTCTTCCACTGCATATAATCACTGGTTGTGATACTGTGAGTTACCTGTTCCGCAAGGGGAAGTGTTCGGCAATAAGTCTACTTCTAAAGTATGATCTGAAACTGGATCTAATTGGAAGGGAAGATGCTCCAATCAATGAAGTGATGCAAGCCGGAATGGATTTCTTCTGTCTTCTCTATAAGGTCACTGAAAAGTGTACATCCATGTTTAAAGCACGCTGTATCTGTTACAAGAAGGGCAAAGATGGACCTCCACCTATAAAATCACTGCCTCCAACTGATGCATGCTTTGAAGAACACATCAAAAGAGCTCATGGTCAGGCCATTCTTCATCGGGCTGCTGACAAACAAAAAGCCCCATCTCTTGATGTAACTCAGTACGGCTATGACATTGTTAATGGAAACATCAGGCCCAAAAGCGGAGTAACAATCGATGCACCCCATGATCTACTTAAGATCATCTCATGCCAGTGCAAGGCAGAGAATCCTTGCTCAAGGTTGTCATGCTCATGCCAGTCAGCAGGTGTTCGTTGCATATCAATATGTGCATGTTATGTTCTTGCAACCTGCATGAGTCCATTCGCCCTGGCCCTGGAAGTTGATGAAGCCGAGGAAGATGATGATGATGAAGACAATGGAGATGGAGGAGATGAAGATGGACGACTATAAGACTAGTTCATCATGGTAAGTCAGATTTAACACTAATACATTATCTCTTTAGTTCCTTTCTCAAATAGTTTGTCATCGTAGTATTATTTTAGGTTCTTGTCCTATTACCTTGTATTATAGATTGATTACAATATGTGCAGCAAATTCTATTAAAATGTAATTGGGTAATAGTTTTATAAAGAACACCTGTGTTCGTTTTATATGATTTATGAAGATTGGATTGGTAACCATAGCAATACACCATATTAATTTCCCTGCTATAATTACAAAATGACAGTTGTTGATTCCTGCAGCCTTGCTCTTAAAAAAAACTTAACTCCTACATGCAGTAACATTTTGCACTTGGGAATTTGAATAAGACAAGGTTTATATTCACCCCAACAACCAACTATCTTACACATAATGAACAGTCATAGCAATAGGCAAATATAGACTGTCTAGACATGAAATTCCTGTTGTATCTTTATTTCAAAAAGCAATTCTTGTTAGGTTTATATCCAATCAAATGGCAGTCGCAGAAGACCTGTGCATAATGTCATGACCACAATGTGTTATACCTCTTGATTTTCACATTAGCATATTGTCTTTGGTTTTAATTTCAGGGAAGCGGTATTACAGGATGGGGAAAAGAATGCAGACTTCCATGGAACAACCTCAACCTAGACTAGACTGTAAAGTAATCTTTAGGCAAACGGAAGGGTAACTTGCTTTAGTGCCCAACCAACCACCTCTAGATTCCTCTACACACTCCTCTGATACCTGTAGATATATTGAAATACTGGACTACGACTTATCACAACTTCTCTGATACTGCTGAATAACATATACTTATACAATGGATTTTCAGAATGAATTAATATGTGGATTAGCATATTCTAATGTTGACTTTTCTATATGGATTACTGTGTAGATTACTATCATGACATGTGACGCTTGGATTAATGTCATGGACTGAAGTAATGATCAAAGTATAGATAAATGATGAGACCTACTCATGCCATCCCTGCAAGTACTAACAGCATGTATATGAAATATTGTAACCAAATATGATTCACTTGTCAGAGGCTACCTACCTCATGATGCCCTATGAGCGTTGACTGCTTTATATAGTAACCATTTATTACTTCGCCACCAACTTCAAGTATCATAGAAGTTTATTCTCTCATCTCTCCATCTCATACAGCTTAGAATCAACCTGTTATACGCTAATAATTTATTTACTTTAAAGGGATTTAAAAGTGACCTTGACCTATTTCTTTTTGTAGTTGAATTACTAAGTCTGTTTCAGCAGGTTTATCATTTTTTTCGATAAAATAAGGCAACTAAAATGTGTATTCAAGGACCTCATTCCATGATTGTCCCAGCTAAAATACCGAGATAATTGTCTGAGTAAACTCCCCACTAATTGCGAAAACACAACAATGTGTCATTGTTCATTATTGTCCCATGGGGTGGTATTATATTGGACCTTTGCCCTTCATATAATGTAAGTTATTCTGGAATTTCCTGTCATGATTTGCTCAGCTAAAATGAAGAAATATTTTCCTGATATGCTAGGAACGGTCAAAATATATATGCATTTTATTTCAGAAATGCCCCAAACAGGAGCTGTAACCAGACACCAGTGCACTAAAAATGCAAAATTTTCATCATTTGGCCTTCAAAAAAATGATCTTGACCTTGATCAAAGTCACTAAACTATCAATAAATAATGTATGTATTCATCATAGGTCTCAACAATTGCGAGAAAAAATATGTGATTTTCCATTATTTTTCCACAGGTGGTATGATATTTGACCTTGAACCTCTAGGGTATTGTGGGATATCCTGCCATAATTTATTCGACTAAAATAGTAATAGTAAAATAGTAATATGTTCCCCATCATTACAAAAGGTCATATATATGTAATTTATTTAGGAATTATCCCATACATGATGTATAACCAGACGCAAGTGCACTGAAAAGGCCATTTTTCAGCATTTGACCTTGAAATAAATGACCTTGACCTTGACCAAGGTCACCAATTTTGTATTTACTGAATGGGCTATGGAAGACTGGCGGACCTGCCAAATTAGAACATTCTAGCCCTTATTTTTACAAAATGGGATGCAATAATGTTTTTTTTTGAAATTTTCTACATTTTTGGTGACCTCAACCTTTGACCCCTCGTAAAAAAAAATCCTCAATTTTACCAGGTCAATAATGGCCAGATTTAGATTTGGCATACCTTTTATCTCTAAGAATCATTAATAAAATCTACCTGCCAAATCTCAACTGTCTGACTAAAATACCCACCAATTGCAAAACAAAAATGTGTCATTTTTATAGGATTTTCCCACTTCTGGTATGATTTGTGACCTTTGACCTTCTTCACATGATGTAAGGTATTCTGGGGTATCCAGTCAAAATTTGCTCAGCTAAAATGAGGTACTGTGTCCCCCTACACTAGGATAGGTCATATATATGCAATTTGTGTCAAAAATGCCCCAAAGAATACCTTTAATCTTATACCAGTAGGCTAAAAAGGCAATTTTTCAACATTTGACCTTGAAACAAATGACCTTGACCTTGACCAAGGTCCCCAAAATTTTATTCCCTCATGTGGCAATGAAAGACTGACCAACCTGCCAAATTAGAACATTCTAGCCATTATTTTGAAAAAATACCAGCCAACAATGTCTATTTTTTTCAATATGTCATTATTTTTGGTGACCTTGACCTTTGACCCCTGATAAAAAAAATTCCTCAATTTTGCCAGGTCAAATATGGCCAGATTCAGATTCGGCATACCTTAGTTTCCAAGAATCAACAATAAAATCTTGTTAGAACTCCATTTTAACGTTCCGCCCCTCGTCTGCCGGACTGTGTTTTACATGTTTCCATAGCACAAACCTCCGTCTTTCCCAGCGTGCATTTGTTCTTCATCGATCATTTATAAAAGCTATGATATTGGTGAAAACATTCTTGCAATTTTGCATAAAATTGTTGTTAAATATTTGTATCTCAGATTTGAACTGAATCTATCCCAGCATGCACTGTGATAGACATGCGCAGTGGCACATGCAACTCCCCTATTGGCTATATGTTTTTATTTCATTCAGGGAAAAAATGCACCTCTTTCTTAGCCCCTTTAGACCCCCCCCCCCCCCTCTCCCGTCCCCCTCCATAAACACCTTGGTTTCGCCTGTTACAATGAAGGCATATGCATGACTGAGGAACAGAAGATTCATGTGACCGGAATTGAATGGTACCTAATAGGGAAGTGTGTCACATGAGTGAGAGGGCGATAGTGCCCTAAATGAGGTCGTGTAGCGACTTGTACGCATGCGCGCCTCTACATTCACCTGGCAAGTCCTGGCAATTGGCCAATTATTGGCTGAATGTCTCTTGTGTCAAAGGTCTGAGTTGCTTTGGGTAGTTCCTAATGTGGAAGCTTCTTCAATACATTTATGGGTCAGATTCTCAGAAAATAGACAATCTACAGTTGTACACATCTATCAAATTCTGCTAAATTAGAGTGAGAATTGATAAATACTAGGTATATCTGAGTGTATTCTGTATTGTATTCATACAATGAATCTGGTTATGTTAAACTGTATTTTAAACCTGATTTTCCTCTTAAATTTTGGTTATTTGAGAGGATTGGTGAAGGCCAATTGTACATTTTCTGAAGATTTGACCCTTATTCCCCCCATAGATAAGAAGGGCTGAGTGATTGCATGTTCTACCTTACGTTGATAATCAATGTGTTGCATTTACAGTGTTGATTTTTCATGCAATATTTCAGTCGATATCTCGTCCTATTCTCATGTAAAACTTCAGAAATCTCTAATGGTAAAAGGCCTAGTCCACTAAGCCAATTCTCATGGGATTCTTTATTTAGTGCAAAAGAGTCCTCTGCAGCGCTAAAATGCAGCTTAGTGGACTAGGCCTTTACTAGCTACATGACACATTACCTTATACCCTTCAAGATTTGCATATATGGGTCAGATTTTCAGAAAATGTACAATTCACCTTCGCCAATCCTCTCAAATAACCCACATTTCAGACGAAAATAAAGTTCAAAATACTGTTCAACCCAACCAAACAGACTGCTAGAATCAATGCAATGCCAAATACACTTGAATTTACCTAGTATTGGCCACATTGCAGCCTAATTTAGCAGAATTTACTAAATGTGTACAGCTGCCAATTGTACATTTTCTGAAAATCTGACCCATGTGCAGGTGGAAACACATTCCTATGGGAGATGCCTAGGAGCCCCTAAACACACTTATTCTCCCTCCACAGGAGGAA